>OMMV01055911.1:3907-15171 GCA_900302635.1 Chatrabus melanurus
TCCAGAAAAAAACCCCCCCCCCCCCGAAAAAAAACACCTTAAAACTATTAACAGAAGAAGTACCTATGACATCACAAAGCCCTGTGCATACATTCTCTTTCGTTGTTGCGGTCACGCTCTGTGCACTTCCGCTGGTGCTTTTATTTTGATGATCCTCGTAGGTGTTTATTTCTGTGGCTTTCTTCCTGTTCACATGCACTCCTGTTTCCTGTTCACACGCACTCCTGTTTATGTGCACACCCGTGTCCACACTTATTGTGTCATATGCTATTTAGTCCTCTGTACACAGTCACTCCAGGGCCAGAACGTCTTGCTCCCCGTGTTTTGTTCTTCTGTGTTTTGTTTCCTGTTGCCGACCTTTAACCATTGTGTTTCCTAAAGGTTTTGCCTGCTCCTTTTGTACGGTTGCCTGTTATGACGATTGCCTTTGTGTTGACCTCTTGCCTGCTTTTCTGGGTTACCGTTGTGATTACTCCTTCACAGACACTGTTGCCCTGAGGACTGCTTCCTTTGTGTGCACTGGTCTCTGCCTGCCTCCTGACCATGATTAAATCCTCTTATGAACTCAGTTGTGTCGTTCTCTGCTGTGGGGTCCCCCAGTTGTGTTACAACTGTGACATTCATTAACTTTCATGACAAACCCACTTTATGTCTACATACAAGAAAACAGATCAAATCTAGGCTCAAGCCTTCTGTGAAACCAGATGACATTTCACGTCTTCTTTTGAAGAAAATTCTTCTCTGTTCCACTCCACCATGAAGCTGTGTAACTGGTGGTGCAACAGATGAAAGTTGCACTATGCACAGTTTCTCCAATCACAGCAAGAGAAGCCTATAAATCCTTGAGAGTTGTCATGGGTAACTTGGTGGCTTCCCTCACTAGTCTGCTTCTTGCACGATCACTCAGTCACATTTGCCATACAGTTCCATACTGTTTGTATTTCTTAATGATCGATGTAAATGAAGTCCAAGACATATTCAGCAACTTGGAAATGTTCATGCTTCCATCTCACAGCTTGTCTAAAGAAAACAGTCAAATAATATAAGGATTATTGTGAATACAAATAATCATATTTACAGCCAGAGTGAGGAGTCAGAGTGTCTGCATTTATGCTTGTCCTGGATCAAGACTAAGATCCAGGCTTTCAATGTCTTTCTGGACTTGGACATCAGAAGTGTATCTGTATGCAGTGAAAGTGTTGAACTTGTCGAGATATTCACTTATCTCGGCAGTGACAATCAGGTCTCTGGGCCCTTGACCTTTGAGATCAAGACCTTTGCGATCACGTCTGGGAAAAGCTTATGGAGTCATGAACAGAGGTGTTTGGCGATGCTGATACCTTTGAAGGAGAACAAACTTTCAAGTCGTTAGAGTCCTGGTGCTTCCTGTCTTCCTGTATGGTTGTGAAATTTGGATACTAACCAGTGACCTAAAGCAACAACAGGATATCTTTGGTACTAGGCCCCTTTGGAGGATCCTTGGGTACCGCTGGAATGACTTTGTGTCAAATGAGCGGTTAGTTTGGGAGACTCTGACAAGAAGTGTCACTTGCATTGTGAGGGAAGATCAACTATGAAAGCATGCGGGTGGCTCAGTGTTGAGGACCCCAGCGGATTTAAGAGGCCAAGGGGATGCCCATGTTTCATCTGGCCAACAGATAGATGGTCAGAATCAGAATCTCTTTATTGTCATTGCAGAAGTACAACGAAATTAAGGTAGCAGCTCTCCAACTCTGTGCAATTCGGAGACAAGACAACAGATAACGACAACAGGTTAAAAAAAGGTTACTTTTGAGAGGTGGAGATGGATATTTGCCTGGTTAGTTGCTATCCATATGTAATCAAGGCATGCTCCCAGACCTAACCCGACATGATATTTAATTTGTCCAATTACTTATGGACTCTGAAAATGGAGTGACTGTGAATAAAAATGGCTGTAATGCCAAAATGGTTAATGGGATATTTTTGTGAAACCCCTTGTATTAAAGCTGAAAGTCAACACGACAAGCACATCTTAATCGTTTCATTTCAGCACCATTGTGGTGCTGCACAGAAGCAAAATTACATAAGCTGTCACTGTCCAAATACTTTGCACCTGACTATGTTGTAACAGATGTGGTCTGAGATGTTGTACCTGTGTATCATACAGCTGCCTGTCAAAGTCACCCTAAGAAGACATATACATGAATCCTATTCAATATTACTCTTGAAGCCTCTTTATATTATTCTTTAAAGCTACAGTGTGTAGGATTTAGTGTCATCTAGTGGTGAGGTTGCAGACTGCATTATGCTGTCGCTGGTCATGATTTTGATCATGATTTTTTTCGTCAAATTGTCCCTTCTTTAAGGTGAAGTCACACCGAGGCATTTGGGCCAACATATATGAACGTATTTGCATTTGTCGGTGATCGCTAGACTACGGTAGCCTCTGCTGGCCTTCGCCGGTGTTTACTGATGAACGGCGACCGCGTCCAAAATTTTCAACATGTTGAAAATATTTTGCCGGTTGCTGACGTACCTGTGGCTTTGTAGGAGACCGGTAGAGAAAGTTAATATCCGCTCACAAGGTAGCCTTCGTTAGCTTCGTTAGCCTTCATTAGCCTTTGTTAGCATCTGGTAGCCGAAGTTACTGGTGCGATCGTGTATGCTGGGTGATGTTTCGCCCTGCCTGCTCAGAATCACTGGAGAGCGGTGTGTCGACCCCCTCTCACGCACGTTGCCACGTTGCCATGTTGGCAAAGGTCCCGCTTGTTCTAATGGAGCGCTGGCTAACGCCAGCCTCTGCAGGCCTCCACGCGCATCACATTGTGGAATGCCATGCTGCGTTTGAGGTTCGCTACCAAACTCCGGGAATGTGATTTTTGCTAATGTTTGGTCACTTTTCTCTCCCTTTCACCGCGTTCACCAAACGCTGAGGTAAACAACGGGGATTCATGCTCCATTGCCTTCTCTTGAGATAAGCAATATGTAGGATCCTCCATTTCACAAAAATGAAGGTTCTCAAACTTGTTAGCTTGCACTAGCAACCAGTGGACAGTGTGTAGGGCAACCACAGATTCCTCTTCTTTTTTCTTCAGTCTTCTGACCGTGCTGCAAAATGCAAAAGGCGGAGTAAGTATGTCCCTTTTGACTACTGTATCAACATGGTGGCCTCCATGAGGGGGCCTACTCCCATATAGATATGAAGGGCTCATTCTAATCTTATAAAAACGCATAGATTCGTTCAACAGATTATTCCATTTCTGCTAATAAACGCCCCTAAATCCTACACACTGTAGCTTTAATAAAAACTGTATGTTTGCTCCCAGAGTTGAGAAACAGTGTCGTGAATCGTGTAAGGTTGATTCAGCTGTCTGTTTGTGTGTTCTTTGTGTGATCTCCATGTTTGGCCGAAGAGCAGGTGGTGTTAACGTGCACTGTGCCGCTCAGTCTGCGCGGCACCACGGCACACTGCAGCCCCGCCCCCACAGCAGGTGTGTCAGCCCGAAGCCAAACGTGTGCAGTGGCTTCTGGGCCTTTGTGAGCCGCCGGTGAGGCTGAATCCCCTCCACCTGTCACAGAGGGCGGGATGCAGACGGAGGATGACAGGACACACAGCAGATGCTGTCTACAAAGCCGGCGTGTCCCGTGTTGTTCCTGTGTGCACACTGGGATCAGAGCGTCCGCTTTGATGCCGTGGTCCTGCGCCGTCTTCAGTGCACAACAAAAGCGTGACAGCTATTGGCACTGTGACTGACGCCGTGACAGAGATGTGAGGAAGTGTCATCGTTCCTCGATCTCGTCTCCTCACTTGCTAGATATCTCAGTGGGAGGACAAAAATCTTCAAAGAAATGTCAGGCACTGGTCTCAGAGAAGGAGCAAGTAAACTTCAGAACAGATCCAGACTGTGGACATGTACCACATGTTGATGGCCACTGTGTGGACATTCACCACTTGTGTCCTGCCTGCTGCTTATTCTTGAGCTGCTTGTTGGCCCCACAAATCTGCTTCACATACTTTCACAGTCTATGAACTTTCACATACTTTCACAGTCATTTCCCTCAACTGACTTTGTACTTGTAAAGGATGTCACTTTTTTATGCCCCACTGGCAGGAATACCAAAAGGGGGATCGAGAAATGCACTCCATGCATGCTTCAGTCATACTTTACTGTGCCCACGACAACATCAACAAAACTTATTGGATGTTCAGCATATTTGAACTCGACATTCCAAATAAGTGTTTTTCGGACGAGCAGGTAGCAGGTAGATCAGTGGGATAAGGTGTTGGGCTACCAATATGTAGACTTGGGTTTGGTTTCCCAGTCATGCTGCATTGTCCCAGTCCACACAGCTGTAAATGGGTACTGGCCTTGACTTGGGGAAGTAACCTGAGTTTGACCGTTCAAGGTCACCCAAGGTCAAAAATCATGTGACCACTAGAAAGGTGAAATATGACTTCATATTAGTGTTTAAGAGTAACCATAGGTGGATCTGTAATCAATTCCTTAAAATAGGGTTTCTAAATGTCCCCTATTAACATTGGGCCTAAATTCATTTTTATTTTATTATTTTATGAATTTTTATTTATTAAATTACTTGAGCCTCATGAATGTGCAAATATATGCACCAAACAAACGTAATCAACTCCCCAAAGGGTACCTGTGGTGCAAGGATCAAATGTTATCAAGTCAAGTCTGGGAGCATGCACTGGTGTCGCGCGCCGCTGCATCCACAACACCACGGAATCACCTTGGGTCCTGGATGGCTATCATCCAGGCAGGCAACCAGTCCATCCCCATCTCTCAAAAGTAACCATCTATCAGCCACAGCCAGGTGAAATGTGGGTGTCCCCTTGGCCTTCTCCAGTAACTAATGTCCTCAACACTCAAACACCTATGTGCTGGATCATACTGTGCTGGATCTATCACCAACCTTGACACAGTACAGCGAGGCCTCCTAATGAAATAATAACCCTACAACGCCACATGGCCAAAATGCCAAAGCTGTCGCTCCCTCACAATGCAAGTGATATTCCTCATTTTAGTCTCCCTAAGTAACTGCTCATTTGATACAAAGTCATTCCAGCAATACCCAAGGATCCTCTGAAGAGCCCTAGTACCAAAGACATCCAGTTGTCACCTTAGGTCACTGGTTAGCATCCAAGTTTCACGACCATACAGTAAGACAGGAAGCACCAGGACCCTAAAGGCTTGGACATTCATTCTACTGCAAAGATATCGGCATTGCCAAACATTCTGTCCAGCGACCTCATGACTCCATAAGCTCCGGGAACCCAGAAACATGAATGTCACTGCCGAGATAAGAGAATGCGTTACCCATGTAAGGTTAATGAATTATCATCTTGACAAGTCCGCACACAGTGATGCAAGCATCACGTCTTTGATTGCACCTTCTCCAATATGACATGGAGAAAAAAAACGGAATGTGTTTCAGAGAATTTGCATAATATCCAGTTTAACAATGTAACTCTTGCTGACACTTCACCTTCATTTCATCCTGTTTTTCCCCCATTTCATCTGTGACCATTTCTGATCCTAATCCGCTATCTATCTAAACAATCATTCAGAGTCTCACTTCATCGCTCTAATGAGCTCCTTTTCTCCTATTATGCCTCCATTCTTCTTATCTTCTGTATCCCTGAGTGCATTTACTCCCCATTACCTCTTTCCCAAGCGTTACCATGGCTTATTCAAACTGTACCTAAAACAGGATATAGTCGGTTTACTGATCTGATGTTTGCTTGGATGAAAGGATGAAACAGATGTTAAAGTCAGCATGATGAGAAGGATTTCACAAATTTACATCATAAAAACACTGAATGCAAGTCAAACTGTTGCTTAAGCAATTAAGAACAGTAATTAGATGAATTAATTTCAAAATGTGAACAGACTCTGGCACTCTAGTTGGTTCACATATGAGCAGAGATGTCACAAGGCTGCTTCTTCAAATACTTACAAAGCCTGTGTGGAATATTAAAATAGCAGCATGAAGATGACACCAGTGGAAATGTCCACTGGATCGCAGTGAATTTACTGATCTGGATCATTTCATGCATAGAGTAGATGTTGTAGTGAGCAAATGTTCCATTTTTGTCACCATGAATAGAGGCCAAAATGTCAACAAGAGGCAATTATGTTGCCTAATGTCCTGCCGAGATGCTGACAGTAACTTTATCTGCAAAATCTCCTTCTTATGAGTATGCAAATTCATGTAAATATGAAACTCATTACATCGGCTACTATCCATGATGTAGCTATGAGATAAATATGAATGCTCTATTCCTCAGTGCTCTTCAGAGTGCAGGCAGGGTCAACCCCTTCACCAGAAATATCAATTTATGCAGAATTCATAATGATCACAAATTTTCATCTACAGTAGGCAAAGTGCAAATATGAACAGTATACCATGTAGCGCTGCTAAGACATGCAATCAGGCCCATACATATTTGGATAGTGACACAACTTTTGTTGTTGTTGTTATTTTGCCTCTGTACGTCACCACATTGGAGATGAACTGATACAATGAAGATGTGCTTGTAGCGTAGACTTTCAGCTTTAATTCAAGGGGATTAACAAAAATATTGCATTAACCATTTATGAATTCCAGCCATTTTTAGAAACAGTCCTTCCATTTTAAGGGGCCATGTGTAATTGGTCAAACTAAATACAAGGATTGTTAATACAAAAGCCCGTATCTCACTGGGCTTGTGACCGATTGGCAACTGAGACGAATGGCCATTCATCCAATTTGGTTCTTGTAGTCTGAAATTATCCTCGAAGCAGTCGGAATCAGTATCCCCATTCGCTAATTAGTTGCTCGCCTCGATTTCATTCGCCTGTGGATTTAAAAAATGTTCAAAACCTTGGTGGCAAATGAACGACTGCTCATTTTCACAAACTTGTCTCTAACTATTTGCTAACTAGTCTTTTTTACTCGCCAAGGAGTCGTCAATAGACCGCTACCAAGTCGCCTGCCCAGTCTGTTTCAGTCGCCCGGTTTGCTTCATTTGCTACAAGGTCGTATCATGGTCGGAATGCGGTTGCCGGTCATTAGCGAGTAATTAACGACTTGAGAACGACAGACGTACGTCTGTCGTTCTCAAGTCGTTATATAAGTAGTTAATTATATAAGTCGCAAATAAGTCGTTAATTATTTGCCGCTGAGCAAATATTCATCAAATATTCTTCAACAAGACGCCCAGCGGTCGTCTAATTCGTTAAACGGTCGTCAAAAAGTGGCAAATGTGTCGCCCCAATGTCACCAAAAACGTGGTCAAATTCATCTAGCAGTCGTCTAAAAATTCAGTCGCCACAGTCGCCAAATAGTCGTCTCTCAATGAGATACCAGCTTAATCATCACTTTTACAGTCAGTTTTCTTTAGATAAGTCAGGGAATGAATGCATGAACATTTCCAAGTCACTGAATATGTCTTGGACTTCATTTACATCAATCACTAAGAAATATAAATGGTATGGTACTGTTCAGGGGTTAAAGTAGGATTTGGCAGGTAGGGGAACCCTAAAATCCAGTGCAGCGGTGCAGTGGGGAAAAATGACACACCTCAAAATAACTCCCATATTGATTTGTACTACAAGCTCTGATGGACTTGTTTTCTTTGTGGACAGGCTGTGTGATCAGCAGACTGACAATAGATTAAGAAAAATCTACAGCAGTTAATTAAACTAAGTGCTGGGTGATTTGGAGTTGTTCGATATATCTGGTCCATAATGCCTATAATATAAGTTGCTGGAGAAGCCAAAAGAAATGAGTTTTAACTATAATTTTATTGTATTGTGCGACAAATTATTTGACCAGTAGATGTCTGGATGAGGACGAGCTACTGTGGCGACCCCCTAAAGGAGCAGCTCGAAGAAAATGTTAAGCTGCATTCCTGACATGTCGTAAAGTCAGAAATTACGAGCTCCAAATTGGAAAAAACAATTTGAACATGTGATTGGGTTGGATTTTTTGCTCGGAAACTCTGGCGGAAATTATCCAACTCGACGTCATAAGAACTACAATCATGGCATCATCCGTCATGATAGTTGAAACAGTAATATTTCAAATATTAAAATGGCAATACAACTATAACCAAAAATTACATTGCGTTGTGGCTGGCTGTCCGTGACTCCACTGTATGTCCTAGCAAAGTGTCACGAAGCACTGGTTCATGACACAGTCAGACTTGGAAGCTAATTTCAGCATCATTGGCAAATGCAAGCACATTGTTAACACAAATTAAAACTCATCTTCAAACAGATCTGGATCTGTCTTTTAGGTGCTTTGGTAAATTTGAGTTTTTCTTTGGTTTGAAATGTATGATGGCACATTTCCAAATGGCTTTAGCAAATCATCATCCACTTCACTTCAATTCAATTCAATTCAATTCAATTTAGCGGTATTTATATAGCGCCAAATCACAACATAGTCGCCCAAAGGCGCTTCACAAGGGTAAGGTCAATAACCTTACCCACCCCCTGAGCAAGCACAATGGCAACAGTGGTGAAGAAAAACTCCCTCCACTTCGAACGGAAAGTCCTACTCTTTTCTTGTTAATGAGTCGGAGTGGAGCTGTTTCTGCTGTAGTTTGTGTTTTTTGTGCTTGGAATTGAACAGCAGTTTCGGAAAAAGTTAGTTCCGGCCCATTTTAACCCCTGGTACTGTATGGTAAATCTGTATGGAGTAGGCAGTTCTCAAAAACTGAGTGATCATTCAAGAAGGAGGCTGGTGAGGGAAACCACCTAGGCACCCATGACAACTCTGAAGGAGTTATAGGCTTCTGTGGCCATGAATGGAGAAACTGAGGATGGTGCAACTGTTGCTGGTTGCATTACTACTCACAGCTTCATATTGGAGTGGAGCAGAGAAGAATTTTAATAAAAGAAAACAGATCAAATCTAGTCGCGAGTCTCCCATGTGCCTTCAGGTAAGCTGTAGTTGAAATTTCACGTCTTGTTTTAAAGAAAATCCTTCTCTGTGCCACTCTACCGTGAAGCTGCGCACCTAGACCTGACTGTGGTCTTGTGTTAAATAACAAATCAAACATGGTCACACATTGTGCTTATTATCAATATGTGATATTTGACAGCTTTTAAGCACACTAAATATCCATAAAAGTTTTGCACACTGTGCAAAAGTATCGAATGATTCACACCACGATGCATTAGAGTTAGATCACGGTCATGCATGAGCTTCTAAAATAGTACATTGCTTGTCATTTAACAAGACTATGCAATCAGGTCCAGTTAAAAAAAACAACAACAAAAACCTCATGGTTGAGTGGCACAGAGAAGGATTTTGTGAAAAACAAGATGTGGAATTTTAGCTACGTTTGCCCGAAGGTGCATGGGAGACATGAGCCTAGATTTGATCTGTTTTCTTGTATTATAATCCAGTACACTATGAAACTGTGAGTGGTGATGCAACAGGCAAAAGTTGCACCATGCACACTTTCTCCAACCACATCCACAGAAACCTATAACTCCTTCAGAGTTGTCATGGGTGTCTTGGTGGCTTCCCTCACTTTCTCATTCTTGCATGGTCACTCGGTTGTGTGTGTGTTTGGTTAAGTTTTGCAAAGTTTAGAAAACTCATGCCAGGCTGGAGTTGTGTTAATGTTTATTTGTGCCACCTATATTTATCTTTGATACACAATGACCTTGATTTCATCATGTTATCTCACCCGGAGAAATTCCAACAAGCCCTAATGTTAATTTAATCTTACTTTTGTCTGTCAGGAGAAGTACTATACTCTTATTCTACACCGTGTTTTCTCTTCAGTCTGTTCAGTCCTGTTTGTGTGTCTTTGTTTTTAGCCTTTGCCACATTTTGTGAGAGCATAATTATTTTAATAACACATGAGATCCTTGTCCTTGGACCCACGCTGCAGTCAGCCACTGGGCTCGTACCTCCCTGAAGAGATAAACGTGTAGTCAATGGGCTGTTGTTCCTGCTGCGTGAGAAAGGAATATGTGAGAAAGCACAAAGAGAAAGTGTGTGTGCATAAACGGCGTGACAGGCAGGTGAAACTGTGTTAGCGGAAATCTTATTAACTCATGAGCTTTCAAAGCTTCTCCTTCACCCAGTGTTCTGTCAAAACATCTACTGAGTAAAAACAAAGCTGCACTGCCTTATATTTCTGCAGCTACTTAAAGTGCAGATTGTGCACATTTATGGGGAAGATCTGAACTAATTTGAATTGCATCGGAACGGCAAAACAGTCTGGCCTGCACCAATTATAATATATGGTTAAGTGCAAATATAGTCCTAGCCGGGGAGGTTTTTTTGGTGGTGAGCAAAGCCGGTATGGATGCACATCTTAATTTATGACACATTTTATACCGGATGCAATTCCTGATACAACTCTGGATCTGCAAGTTGAGTGAGCACAGATGGGCTTGAAGCCAGAACCTTCTTGCGGTGAGGCAAGAGCGCTAACCACCATGCTGCCCAAATATACAGTTCCGGTCAGAAGTTTACATACACCCATCATGGGCATGAATGTCATGGTAATTTTGGGATGTTAATGATTTCTTTGAACTGTTCTTTTGCCAGGGTGGAATGATTGTACAACATACATCATTAATGACTCTAAAGAACACGAATTGGGTGCACAAGTTTGAATTTATTTTGGATCTTCTCTAATCCACATATGGTCAAAATTATACATACAGGCTCAAATATATACATACACCCCCACTAATATTTGGTTAAATGTGAGACAAAATGTGAAACAGAAGAGTGGTCAAATTTCCAGCCAGAATTATGCCAGAAGCTTGTTGATGGCTATCAAAAGCATCTGGTCGAGGTGCAGCTTGCTAAGGGACATTTAACCAGCTTCCATCCACTTTCACTTAAACGCAGCCTGCCTTATAGTCAACTTATAAGGGTACGCCGTATCTGCGATAGTGAAGAAGCATTTGGGAGACAAGTGGGGGAGTTGTGCCAAAGATTTCCGGACAGGGGGTATGACCCCACATTATTGCAGGGTTGCCTTGAGCAGGTGCGCACTGTCCAACGTTCCAACTTAATGACTGATTGCACACATAGACAAATACTTAACACCAACGCTCCAGTCACCTTCGTATCTACTTATGGGCAGATATCAAACACACTAAAAAATATTGTCCATCGCCACTGGCACATCTTAAGGTTTACAGCCCATAACGGATCATAGCATATTGTGACCAAATTGACTTCCGAAGTTTGACCTCATAATATATCCTTATATTCTGTACAAAATCATACCATTGGACAATGCA
>OMMV01056002.1:0-10727 GCA_900302635.1 Chatrabus melanurus
ACATTATTGTGTGTGTGTATGCGTGTGGTGTGTTGTTTACATGCAAGAATCACAGTATGTGACTGTTTTAGTGTGCTTGCAGATGTGTCTGTTACATGTGTGGCAAGTGGTGCTTGTTTTTCTATCCTTGTCGGAGGGGCAGGACTGGCACCTCTTTCTCTTGCTCCCCCTGGCATCCCCCGTCTGGTTCCTTGTGCAGGATGCTGGTGTAGGTGTAGCCTGAAGCTCTCTCACCAAATTGACAGAGGCTAGAAAGTTTGTGTTCACGTGGGAGATGGGTGGAATAGTGTGCGTGTGTGTCTGTGTGTATCAATATTCTGCGGGAAAGTTTGTGTTCCTGTGTGAGAGGGGTGGTGTCGGGTGCCTGTGTGTGTATGTGCATGTTTATCAATATTCTGAGAGAAAGTTTGTGTTCCAGTGGGAGACGGGTGAGGTAGGGTGCTTGTGTGTGTGCATGTGCATGAATGTGTATGTGAGTGTGTGGTGGAGCAAATTGAGCCATATTTGATCCACAGAGCAACCCACAGCTTTCAAGTGAGGCATGCAACAGCCAGTATTCTCTGCCGGGTCATTTTTGACCCGTAACACCACAAATGTCACTTCTTTTTTTTTTTTTTTTTTTTTTTTTAGAGATCTTTAGAATTTACTAAAATGGTGAACATTTCTTTTGTTGTGTCAAAATAGCTGTTTCTGAGGATATCATGAAGCCTTGTTCCGATTTTTTTAAAAAGCAAATGGTATTTTTTACACACCTTAACTTGAAAACGGGTAAAATTTGACCCGAACACAATATAAGGGTTAAAATTTCTCGGCATTTGCCGACGTACCTCTGGCTACGTTGGAGATCGTTAGAAAAAGTTAATCTCTGCTACGACCAAGTTCCCTACACGAGCCTCCGCTAGCCTAAGTTACTGATGCGATCGTCTACACTGGCTAACATTTGGGCGCTGCTCTGCTCTGCTCTGTTTCAGTCTTTACATGTAGACAAGAAAAACGTAGTTTTGTTTTACAGCATCACAGTGTGCACGTTTATCTCCTTTGTCTGGCATGAGACTGTGCGTCGTGTCGACTGTTTGCATGAGGCGATTTTCTGCAATTGTGGAGGCAGCTAAAACACTGTTGCTTTTAACGCTGCTATCTCAAGTGTGTACACGCTCACACGTACACACACAGTTACTAACCCGCTATGTGAGGAAACAGTTTGGACGTCGCGTTCCACACAGACACTCCGACGACCCTTTTTTTTTTTCCAGGCTTCTGATTGGCCAACGCGGCTGTATGGTTAAGATTCCATCGGCACCTGTTGCTTTGGCATGATCTTGACAGTGCTTGACATGTTTTGCATTTTATTTATTTTTTAAAACGGTGCTTGTATGGATGAGTTTTTTTTTTTAAACGAAGGCGGAAAATCCCGGTTTCAAAATACCCGTGCACGCGTGGACTTAGCCTTACATTATGAAAGTAAAAAAATGCCAACTATGAGAAAAAATAAATAAAGCGGCTATGAGCTCATCACCTCGTTCAGTCTGCATTTCGTTTTTTTTCTATTTTGTTAAAAGGTTTTCCACTCAAACACAGAACAGTGCGCTCTTACATCATGTCTCTGCAGAAATGGCTTTTATTTCAATTCTCAAAGCTCTTAGCACATTTTCTAACTTGCCCAGTTGAAAAATTATGCATATTAATCTTAGGCTCTTCTAACCACCATCTTATGCATTTGTCAGCATGACCAGAGATGCTGCAGTCGCATTTGGAAATTAAACAAAAAAAAAAGTTGACGAGAAGCTGAGTGAGTGATGAAGCTGACCAAATGGTAGCAGCATAAATCTCCAGCCGTCAGGGCCACACCTCCGCTTACACACATTTGGATACAGTTATGATTTTACCGTGTTTGCGTATATGAGCCTAATTTATTAGAATCAAACACCATCAGGTTTATTTACAAGCTGGTTCTGGTGTGCTGCCAGTGAAGCCATTAAGTGCATTGTTGGAGACTGTTTATGCCGTCGAATGCACAATCGTAATTGTGAGTGGAGAGGGGACGGAGTGATTCTCAACGAGGTGATTATCTGCGTGCAGGTTATTGTGCTATTTCAGCATGATGTGTAAATCTGTGTCGCGCTGTCAATCACAGTGTCCGCTGTCAGCAAAGTGACGAAGTGTGAAAATGTTACTAGGAGCACAAAGAGGCGTGAATGCAAAGCACAGGACAAGACGCAAGCACAGAGGAAGTTAGAATAACTGTGCTTGAG
This sequence comes from Chatrabus melanurus, assembly GCA_900302635.1. Lineage (NCBI taxonomy): Eukaryota > Metazoa > Chordata > Actinopteri > Batrachoidiformes > Batrachoididae > Chatrabus > Chatrabus melanurus. Next base: position 2,253 of record OMMV01056002.1, read on the forward strand.
AGAGAAAGGAAGTAAAGTTGGTTTTTAAAAAGAATAAGTCTAACTAGTCCAAGTTAGGGACACAAGACTTTCTCACTTAACCTCCGCCCGTCTCTCTTGACATCTTTTCCCCCTCAGTCAATCATTCCTCCATGTTCATTCATCTTCCTTAGCTTTCTTAGCATTTTCCAGTCAATGTAATTGGATTATTCTTGTTTCTCTCTGAAACCCTCTTTAATGCAATAATGAAAATAGAACTTGACAAATTAAAAGTATAACACAAAACATTGTAGGCTCTGTCTTATACCCGGCACAAAGCAGTGCTAAACAGCGCATAGCACAGTGCAAGTGTCGCTGCTGGTTTCCAACCAATGCAGTTGTCATTTTCAGGCTCACCCCTCATGTTGTGTAACCACCAAATGTACTTGCACTCATCTGCGCCCCCCTGGGTGTGCTTGTCTTAAAATGTGGTATTGTCAGGCGCAGTGTTGGTGTGTTGCTATCGTGAAGCAGCAGAAAAGCGATTGCGCCACAGACCAATAAAACCAGGTCTAAAGTCGAGCGCAGAGTTTTTAAAAATAAGGTTAAGAGACCGCAAAGTCCATTGGACAAAGAGAGTAAATTTGACCAAATGTGGAGAAAGTGGCATTAAGTAACTCTTTTGTATGTATTCGCCTGAAATTGTTTACCCTTCTGGGGGCCCTGGGGGTGCCCACGGGGATTCAATCAGAAAGTCCAACTTATCATGACCAGACAGTCCCTCAAGGATTGTTTCACCAAATTTCAGAAAAACTCTATGAATGGTTTGTCAGAAAATTATCAGATGGCGCACCACGCATCGCACATCACACAATGCACACGAATCTTGATGGCATTAGTCCTATGGCCCTTGGTCCAAAGGACTAATAATTCTAAACTTTAAATAATAAAATAATAAAATTAATGTAACTTTAAATGAATAAAACTTTAATAATTCTGTTTTAGACTATAGTTTTTACACTGTTTTTCTTCCTCCTTGGGTTTGCAGACAGGGAACACCGAGATGGGGTTGGCCATGGTATGGTCCATGAGTGGGTGGGGGGCTGTCTATATAGGGGAGATTGGGTAGACAGAAGTGGATGAGGAGGAGGTGTTGCAGGAACGAGGCACTCAACTACTTCACCTCAGGGAGCCGTGGTGGATGGTGCTCCCGTAAGTGATGTCTTGAGCACTTTGACGGTTTGCGTGCAGATCGGTTTCCTTGCCAGAAAACCTCTCACATCTCTCTGACCTACTCATTCCACCATGTAAATTGCAATGCATCAGCTTCTAGCACACACTGCTATTAAAGGCAATGACAGATGACCATTTGATTGGTTTAATTCATGTTACACCCAAAACACACCCATGTTCAATTGACTAAATACAACCCCTTTGTACCCTGTGCCTTACTTTGCATTCAGATTATGCATTGTATGAACAGCAAAGTAGAGTTGGACACGCCTCAACTGCCCTTGCAATATGCGCTATAGACCGTGCGCTATAGAGCGACAAGATAGGGCCCTGTAACTGTGGCAATTTGTGTGTTGTTAGGAAGAAATCACCCAAACAGCTCATCATGCAAAATAGATGCTTTCAATTTGCATCTGAAATTTTATTTTTCCCTCACTTACTTCAAGAAATCCCACAGATAAGAACTCACCTACACACACGTCTGATAAAAATGAGAAAGCTCTGGTCCGGGGGCTAAGTAAGCGGTGCACCGGGTTATGCGTCATTTACCGCGGCTCAATAACAACCGTTCTCTCTGCCCGACACACCTGGTCACACAAAGTGACACTCGCTGTCCTCTGAGGACGCACACACATGCACGCAGGGCATATCTCGTTTCATCTTACGGCCGCCTTAACTATACACGTTGCGTCCCCACTCCACTATCTTAGTGGTGACAGATGCATTTATGTAATGGTTCTGATGGGTATTGATTCACGAGGCAGAGCCAGTTACGAAACGGAGAAAAATGAGATTTCAAAATCAACATGGCTGGAGGGGTTTGGTGTGGAGATGACGCCTAACAAGAAGCCGAGTGACGCAGAGGAAGGAAAAGACGTGTGAAGAGAGGTCAGTGTTGACGCCAGCGAGAAAAGCACGCGGACGGGCTGCCACGCTGCAGCACAAGTTAATTTGCAAATATGCACAGCAGTGTTACTTTCCATCGCAAATACCGTAGTACAAAAAAGCGACAGGACAGAAGGAAAACGCACAAACTGTGATTTTCTATGCAGTGTGTTTGGACGGGCACAATCACATATGTGTGTGTTTAAGAGTGTGTGTGTGTTTAAGAGTGTGTGTGTGACCTTGGCTTGGCCCACTGGTAAAGTGGAGCGTCAGGAGAGTGAGTGTGTGAGCAGCCAAGCGTTCTCCCTCAGATTAGCAGGCTTTATTACTACCACCAACCACTGGCCTGACAAATCCTCTTATTTCATTTTACCTTCCTTTACCTCTCCCTTGCGCTGTTTTCCTCATGCTTTCCCCTCTTCCTTTTATTCCTCCACCGCCTCCACCTTCTTTTCTCCTGATTCTCCAGTAGCTTGCACCTTGCACCCTGCCCTGCTTACTCAGACTTTTTCATCCTGTAGTTTCCTTCTTAGGGCTCATTTATGCTCCACTTACATACTCAAATCTATCCGTGCATTTTAAACGGTGTCACCGTCGCTGCCCACATACTTCCATGCGTCCTTTACGTTTCCACGGATGTGAAGAAAAATATCCACTAGATGGCACTGCAAACCGTCTGGAAGTTTTCTGACAACGTCAAATGCCGACGGTCGACAAAATCAGAGTAATGTTTCTAAAGAAACAAAAAAGGAGGATCAACGGAGGGGATCTGTGTGGCCATTAAATACTTCTTGACAAGATTATAGATATAAAACTCTCGTCAGAATATTACGCCATTGTTAAAGGCCCATTCACACACTGACGATTAGCCCGGCGTTTGCTGACGGAGAGTGAAATGTTGATTAACGTCGACCAGCACCAAAGGTCCTCCAGACTCCGCAGGAGCTAGGTCAACGTCAGTTGGACAACGCCGACATTCGTCATGGTCCCGGAAAAATTTTCAACATGCTTAAAATCGTCGATGTTCATGCTAAAACACCGACAAGAGTTGAGCTCCGCTACCACAATGTCACCTCCGCTAGTACGCCATTACTGCTCTGTTCGCCTTCGCCGGCCTCCGCTGGCCAACGTTGGAGGTCATTTGGTTCCTGGAGCTCAGAGAAGGCGGACGGCCCAGAGAGGCTGCGACAGGAGTGTGAGCTTGAGGTCCTTGAGGTGGCGGGTGACGAGGTCGCAGAGTTACGTTTGTGGGGGCTGCGTCACGTGGCATCTCGAGCGTTGAGTTGTCGATCAGCTCCACCAGGCTGTGCTGCTGCTCCACGGTGTGCACTGCTGGTGCAGCCACCCTCCGACGCCGAAAGTTGAACTGCATCATGGTGGGTCGGTGGACTGTTGCCGTGCGTCGGGCTCTGCCGGTGCAGCATTGACCTGCATCGAAGACAGGAAATTTGGACCCCTGGAGCGAGCCTTCTCCGGCATTTCACAGAGATTTTTGAGAATCTGCTACGTCGGTTAGCGTCAGCCACGTCATGTCATAGTGTGAATCGGCCCTAACTGTCTTCTTTGTGTCCTGTTACTTTAAGATTGTGTCTAGCTTGAACTTTGGCTACACTGCTCCCACTATTACGGCGGTATTGCTCCATTTCGTCTGCATCTGCAAGCTTTCAGAAAACAGACGCAAATATGACTGAAATGTACAGAGTGCGGACGGAAAGCTCCGTATCTGTATTTAACGTTGAGTGTGAATGAGCCGTAAGTGGGGTTTCCACTTTCACGAACTATCAAGATCTATAAGCCAAACCGCCACAAACTTCGTGACGGTCCTTGGCCATTGGGCATTAAAAAAGGCTCCACCCACCCTGTAATCATGACGCCGTTACTACAGCGCAGCAGCCACACATTACCATCTCAGCTAGGCCTGACAAAACTTAAACGAGGATCACCACGAATTGTCACGTCATCACTACGAAATGTCGTAAATACACTACGATGCCAATACATGCAACGATGTACAAAGACATCGACAAGGCATCATCCCAACACAGCCATGGCTTGTGTGTCGCAGGTGAAAGCACCAGTACAGGGCACGTTACACATTTTCATCATTATGAAATATGGACAACAAATATGAGCAACAGATGCTGCTGCAGGTTGCAGGTTAAGAGGAAGAATGTCTGCTTTCACATGATCTTGACCACGTGTTGGCGGTTTCTGAGTGGTGTCCGGTGGCTTTGTGATACGCTTCTGACAGCATCTTGGTGGTTCGTGGCCATTTATTTTCCTCACGTATCGCCGAGAATATTCAGGACTCAGCAAGATGCTATCACAAAACCGCCAAGACATCGACATGACGTGACAAAACACAGCAAGACGGCGGATCATTTTTGAGCATTTAAAAAAATGTTGCAGCGTGTCGTTGGCCCTCTCTGCCCATAACAGCCCCTCGGGGATGAATAAAGTGTATTGAATTGAATTGAATTGAATTGAATTGAATTGAATTGAATAACGTCGCCTCGCGATGTGGCGCACAACATCAGCGGGACTCACCAAGTCTTAGACCGGCCTACGGTTCAACGCGCGTCACGTAAAACATCATGAAGGTGGAAACCCGCGTTACTGTCTTCTACAAATCTGTTCATACCTCCACATCTCTGTTTTCAGCCTTCCTCCGCTCCACCTCGCGCTCCGCTCCTCCCTCTCGCTCTACAGTGTGATGAATCTGTAGACAGGGGCTAATAATTGTACTTCAGCCCAAGTGCTCATTTTTCTTTGTGTTTGAAAGCTGTGACAGGCAGGAGCTCTTTTTCTCTCGCCCCGTTCCCCCTCGCTTTTCTTTCCGCGCTCGCACAATGGCTGAGTAAAATAACTCAGAGTTTACAAGGTCATACTGTCTTGTAGTGAGGACACGCTGGGGATTTGGGGCTGGAAGGATTTGCTCAAAGGTGCCACGCTGAGACTTCAATAAAAAGAGAGAAAGTTATAAGTCACTTTTCCACCACTGGAACTACTCCAGTCCAATCTAAAGAGAAACTGTGCGTTTCCACTGGTGGAGCCAAAGTTCAGGAATTGGAGACTGTTTTAGCCCCGTCATTACTGGTTGGAGTTTTTGGTGGTTCAGGGACTACTGGGGTGCTTGACATCGACCCGACATAGAAATGGTGTAGAGAAATAACAAGAGGAAGGGATTACTGGGGAGGAGCTTGAGGCACCAAACAACAGCGATTGCCAGGCACAAATAAGTCGGAAAGTGATTTTTAGTTCTGGTTCATGCTTCATACGGACACAGTGAGCTCCAGAACCACTTCAGCCAAAAGTTCCTGTGTATGGCCGCTGCTTAGCTGTGTACAAAACAATTTCTGAAATACCGTGGACAGTCGCCAGAGTGACATGAGTACATCTCAATCAATGATTGGCTAGGAGAAGGAAGTAGGAGTGGAAAACTTCCAGCAGGTTTCTGTGTGTTTTCCTATTTGTGTTCATTTTAGAGGGAGCTGGTCTGAGAGAACGAAACAGAGAACCTGAAAAACAGTGAAAGTGTGGCGCTTTTCCACCGGATAGTAACAGCTCAACTCACTTTTGGTACCAAGTGCTTCCTTTCACACTGCCGATTGTAGTACGCCTAACTCGTCATAGCAACGGCACACAAAACTGCCGTTATGTCATTTTCAACGTGACATACAAAAGAAGAGCATGACACACTAATCAGTGAATAGTTTAGCGTTTGCGTGATAGTACAGCACAGACAGCGCTACTTGCCAAATGACATTTTAGAAATGATGGGTTTGTTCCGGACAAGTTTTGTCTCCCGTCTCACACAGTGACGATTGTCTCCGACCAATCGGTAATCTGCAGTGTTTTCGTGTCAAGTTTTGGTATCACCTCAGCTGACTTGGAAATGCAACAAAGGTGATACCAAAAACAGGACCAGGGACCAGGTACTAGGTACCAGTTTTGACCAATGGAACAAGCAGGCACCATGCAGTGGGAAAAGCACCATTTATCAGCCATTTGGAGTCGTGTCTTTTTTAGAAAGTGGAGACTGATTGTTATTTTGCTGTTCACTGCTGGTTTTTATGTTTTGTGTCATCTTTGATTCTCATGCACTTCAAACTCTGTATTTTCTTTAATGCAGTGCTGTGGTTAAGTTAATGTGTCTTCTTTTATTTTATTTATTATTATTTTATTTCTCTGTTTTTTTTTCTTTTTTGGAGTTGTTCTGTAGCTGGATAAGTTCGACTACAGTTTTGGCGGACAGCATTACATTATTATTCTTGCTGCAGCACTACAATTATTTTTCCATAGCAAGATACAAGGTCATATTCAATACAGGCAGAAAAGAGCATTTAAATCCAGACGAGCACTCGGTAGAGTGCAAACCTCCGCCAAAGCCCCACAGTCCCTTTAATTTCAGTGAACCTTCCATCTCTCAATCCTTAGTCCACTATTAGCGGACCCTCCCTGTCCACAAAATATGTTTCTGCCCACCAGATCCAAATCACTATCTGGATTAGGACCAAAATACACCTGTGGATAGACAATAATGGGATCCTGAACACTTACCTTTGTTCTTGAACGTGACCTTGGTCCTGATTGCTCACCTTTCTTTCTGATGTTGCTGTTGCTGACCTGTAATTCTGATTTTTGTTCCTAGTCATTTGTGACCATGATCACTCATTTTTGTTCATATTCCTGAACTTTGATACTAAATCCTGAACTTAAATCCTGGTCCCTGACCTTTGGCATTGAAGGCTGAATTTGATTCCAGTTAATGACCTCTAATCACTGAACGTTGATCCTTATTGTTAACCTTTAATCCTGATCACTGAGCTTTGATCCCGATTGCTGTCCTTAACTCCACCTTTTATCCAGATTCAGTTTAGTAGGATCTTCCTTGGCCCATGCCCCAGCCCTCCACCAAGGTCCATGAAAACGTGTCAGATAAATTTTGTGTAATCCTGCTAACAAACACACACGTGGATGAAAACATAACCTACTTGAAGGAGGTAATAAAAACATGATGCAGTGGAGTGATTCAGGCCAACGTGTGTGTGTGTGTGTGTGTGTGTGTCCGGGCTGTTTGGAAAAAGGCAGACACACAGATGTGAGAAACAGGGCGGCACCGGATCGACTCGAGTATTTACAATGAAGACGGCATGGAGCAGAAGCTCAAAACTAAGAAAGCAGTCGTGGTGGGCTTCCTGCATGGAGGGCTGTGAACTCCATCCTGCATGTTCACGATTTTGATTTCCCTTTGTCGCTGTCAGAAATGATGTAAAATAAACCTCGCACAGTCTCAAAGTTGTTTTGTTTTGTTTTTTAAATTGCATGACATAAAATTTTTTAACAGGTTTTGGGTCCTTGCAGCTTGTTGGAAACAGCAGCAGGATCTCAGCCTGCAACTTGTATTTGTACTGGAAGCCAGTTATTTTGGTACTCGGGATCTGATCCCTGCAGCGGAAAGCCATCTATAGACTGCACTCCTGCAGGGTTAAGTCTGCTACAACTCGATCTTCATGTGGCACAATCATTTGCATTGAGAAAGTAGAAAAGCCCGACGTGCCGATATAACAGACAATCACATTTTATCTCTCTGACCGTGTGTGTTTGTGTGTGAACAGTGTGCAGCTGTAACAGCGTCTCATCTCAACAAACAAGCACATCAGGAACAAGAAGATAGAACGTACAGTACACATAGGTAGAGAGCGCTCCGAGAGCACATACCTCCGCCAACACTTCACACACATCTCTGTAACGGTTAGAGATCAACGTTAGCAGGATTAGGCAAAAACTACTCAACCGATTCTCTTGAAACTTGATGAAAGGACGGGGCATGGGCCAAGGAAGAAAACATTAACTGCATATGGCTGATTTTTGTTTTCATAAAGATTGGTGCTTTATCGCTTGAAAAAAATAAAATAAATCCTGGATCTGCCCCCTTAATTGGATCAGCTCCAAAAGTTAATGGTTTCTTTCTTGGCCCATACTCCACTCCACCCTTTCAAGTTTCAAGAAAATCGGTTTAGTAGTTTTTGCGTAATCCTGCTAACTGACAGACAATCACCAAAAACATTACCTCCTTGGAGGAGGTAAATATATCGAAATACATCTTTAAAAATCTGAAAATACAACTTACTTATAAAGTGCAGCTATTTATTATTAGTGTTATTATTATTATTATAAAAATGGATTAATCAAGTGCACTGGCATCTGGGGAAATGATAAGCTAATTTTTGTTTTGCCCAACAAAATTATGACTTAACAAAAAATGAGTCTGCAAGCAAAGCACATGTGCATATACTGAAGTAAATAATATTTTCATCGACCCTACAGTACTACTTTATGAAAATTGATCAGCAGTTTTAATCACACTGTCATCCTCCAAAGAGAGATGGAAATAGA
>OMMV01056141.1:3609-15676 GCA_900302635.1 Chatrabus melanurus
CTCTCTCTCTTTGTCTGGCAGTTGGGGGAGCAAAACGGCTTCAGCCCATTTTTTTTTTTAAAAAGCGTGCATGCAGTTTGTTTCTGAACAGCTGATTAAAGCAGTCACTTTCACCAGAAACGTATAGTCTGTCTAATGTGCTATCATAAATGAGCTTTGTCGTCTCTATTGTGAGCTTCTTGTTCCGTTGTGATAGCGTGATGATGTTTCACTCTGTTTCTTACCTAAGTCCAACGATACATGGGGTCAATACAGTGGTCCCCCTCTAATAAGGCCACCCCTATTGTCCAGATAAAGTGGCCTTATTAGAGGGGTGGCCTCTCTGGAAGGGGGGGGGGGCACCTGTGGGGCTAATTACATAACTGCACTGTAGGCACAGGTTTCTAAAGGGCTAATACTTAATAAAACTTTACAGATCATCCTCAATGTGTGTGTTTTGTTAAGTCAGTTTTATTTCTATTTTCACTGTTATAAATTTCAATCTACTTTATTAATTGACTTAAATCACATACATCATGTGAGTTAAAAAAAAAGTGAGAAATGTGAGTAATAAAAAAGTTTAGCATTTGGAAACAAGTACAGGCTGGGACAAATGTGGCCCGCAGGGTGCAAGTTAGTTACCATGATTCAGGCGCTGCACAGCAGCCGACTAATTAAGCTTAAGACAAAACCACCAGGGCAGCAGATCATCAAAGTTGAATACCCTTTTTAAAATGAGACTTTTTCTTCAACAACGCAGATTTCTGGTGTGAAACAAGAGTTTTAACAGCGCCAATGAATCGCACGAATGGTGAGAGAGCGTTTTATTATTTTATTATCCAAAGCGGTGCGCTGCTGTCAGCTGACCTCCCGTTAAATTTAAAAAAAATTTTTTTTAAATAAGGCGATTAAAACCCTGTGAAATTACTTCCAAAAAACAGTTACTGCACAGAAAATTGAAATTGTGTGTGAGGGAAAGCCCTTGTATCGGCCCTTGATCCAAAACAGCCATGTGATAACACACACATTGTGTGTGTGTATGTATATATATATATATATATAATGTGCTTGTTTTACAAATGTAATAAATCCTTGGTTTCTCTGGAATTAAACATTGAAAATGTTTAAGTCCTTAGTTATTTCACCATGTGTTGAATCGTCAGTATGTTTGTAAGTAGTTGTTTGAGATTTCACATGTACATATTTTACAAGAGGAGATGCATCTAATCAGTACCCTTATTCCACAGGAACATGCAAAGCACGTGTACAAGTGGAAAGCCGTTTGTCCAAACTATAAAAGGCTTTCGTGTGTCTTCAAGTCGTCATTTTACGTGTGGGGCTCGGTCAGTTTCTTCTTTATCCCTGTAGACACACAGAACAAAGGGGTCCTGCTAAAACTACACAGCCTTCTGTAGTTTTTGCAAACAATTCAACAAACATTTTTTTTCACTGAGATTCTTTTATTGCGCTTTTATGTATAAATTAGATTTCAGATTTTTGGAGCAAATGTTTAGTAGTTAGCTCATTTTGAATGACCTCATCAACAGTTGCAGTTTCACAGGAAAGGCTTACCAATGCAGTCCTCATAAAAGTTTTATTGGGACGTGCAGTCTGGGAGTGGTGAGTTGGCACTGAGCAGCCAAATGATGTATCATGAATACTCAAAATTGCCAGGGGTGGATGAACAGGGGATATGGGTGGGACCAAAAACAAAACAAAACCCCACTTTCCATCTTTATCCATAATTGTTTCTTTCACACATCATGTGATATTAGTTTTTGAATAATTGTGCTAGCAAACAAACCAGCTAAGATGCAGGCAAAAGCGTTATCTTTTTTTTATTAGAGGTTGAAAAAAGTTGCACAGATTAAATAAAAAAAATAAAAATAAATAAAAGTGAATTTGCTGTTTGCTTTGTGATGCCGGTGAGGTCTTCATTTCAGCAGGAAGCGTGGGTTCCATAGATGCTCTTTGATTCTCACATACAGGTTACAGTGATCACTACACAGAATAATTTTCATTGTGACTTGCTTTTCTTTTGTGGATGTGTAACTCACTAGCCTGCAGTTGAAAGTCACAGAGAGACAAACATCTAAAGAGACAGAGACTTGTTTGGACCACAGGAAGGGAAGAACTGGGGCAAAAATGAGAATCAAAAAAAAGAAAGGGGTTCAGGGAGCGAGGGATGCTGGTTAAAAAAAGAATAAAAGATGTTGAAACAAACGGTGGGGAATCTTTGTCGAACATTTTTCTCTTTCTTTAACTGGATACAAAAGGTTCTCGTGCTTGTGACGTTATCAATAATGTCTGAATTGAACACTGTATCCATGTTCAGGGACGGCTTCCCACAGGGATGTTAAACACCATGGCAACAGGCACTGACCCCAGTCGTAAAGAAGCCAAAGGTCAACTGGGGTGCTGAGGGAATGACGATGACCCCGAACACAGAAACGTTCCATATAGAGGAGAATAAAGACAGAAAGGGGGAGAGAGAATAAGGAGAAAGTATAGCAGGAGGGACAGAGGCATGGGAGCGAGAACAAGACAAGATGAGAGGAGGAAGATGTGAGAATAGAACAAAGAGAGAAGGGAATCAGTGATGGGAAAGAAACAACTTGACATTCACAGATAAACCACTGGGGGAAAAAAATCAGACCTGCATGTTTGATGTGGTGTTAGTAAGGGTGCAACGTATCGCAAAATTCACTGATTGGATTTTTTTTTTTTTTTTTTTGTCACAGATGGGATCATTTTTCAGATCAGCAAAAAAAAATAGAGGAGGAACTTAAAGAACAATGAAAATAAGAAACATTTGCCCATGATTCTGAATGAAAACAAGGTGTCCAATGTTTAAATATTTAAAATAAACTAGAACACTTTCTTGCTCTGTACTGAAGTGCCAGGCACAGCTCGCCACACCTCAATCTGGCCATGCTGAGTTCTCCCAAGCAGGCTCACCACTCTGAAAAGTCAGGCAAAGTCTTCTTTTTTTTGTTTTTGTTTTTTGGGAGCTCAGTAGACTCCCAGCCATCATGGCCCCAGTTGCGCTTGGCTCATGACGGCCTTTGGACCTTGACCTGCACCAGTCTGCCTCTAGCAGAGCGCAAAGTGGCAGAGGCTGTCTGCTTTTAACATGCTCCATTCACACGAATGCACAACTGCTTTGATTTCACTGCAACTTCGCATCGAAATTTAAGCAATTGTTGCTTTAAAAACAAGTCACCATGACAATATAGCTGTATTTCTCACTGTTGTTTAAACTTTGCAATTAATCCACAGTTCATATGAGTGCCAAACGGTGGGGAGGCGGTCTGTGTGAATCATAGATCAACTATGGTCTTTAATACCACTAAGTCTTAGTGACAAAACAAACATGAAAGGATCAACAGTAAAGGTTTTTGTGGGATTGACAAGGGTGTTTTTGTTGTCATTGTTGGGCTTTTTGTTTTTTGGAGAGAGGTGTGCATGGTTTTAGATGATCTTAACATAGAAATATGTCTTTAACAATGTCTGCCCTTTCTTTATAGCTATTACTATTTGTTTCATGGTGATTACACTTAAAAAATGTTTGTCAGCTGATATTCAGGAGAACTTCATGTAATGTCTCAGGTGTGCAAAAGGACCAAAAAGCGAATTCCATGTATCTATATACATGGAATTCGCTTTTTGGTCCTTTGATTCCCCTTTGATGTAACAAGTGCAAACTGAAAGAAGATAAACAGCTTCAGTTTCAGATATTATGCTGTATCTATAATATCTGAAACTGAAGCTGTTTATCTTCTTTCAGTTTGCACTTGTTACATTTCAACACTTTATTCCACAAAGAGCAGCTTGTGCAGTTTTGCGTCTTTAACTGCTGTTTTGGTTGGTTATGGATTTTTCTGCCACCAAGTTACCTCCTGGAGAAAAGTGTGTTGTGTTTTTATGAGACATTCTGACTATGCAGCAGTACAAAAACAAGGTTCTTAAACTGTCATTTTGTATTTAAGAGCACTTATCAATTTCATAGACGCAGTCAAAGCGCCAGTCTCAAGTAAGACATGAGTTATTGTGTGTGTGCCTGGAATGAGCTTTGGAAAGGTTAGCCATAAACCAAAAAAGGTGTTTGATCTATAGCCAGGTATTGATCAAAAACACTGTCTAAGCTTATGAAAACGTACGTGAGTATGTGTTTGTGTATTTGCATTGTGGCTGAGAGTGTGCCCAGTACACAGTAATAATGCTTAACGTGTGATTTGAGTTATAGCCAGGTATCGATCAGGAAACATCAAGGCAGCTTTAAACTTTGCTAAAGAGCTTTTGGTGAGACCTGACTAAATGCTGTTACACACTGTCATAAGCCATTTAGACTTTGTGTAAAAGAGACTGGGTTTTTGGAAGCAATCGCCACTTTTTTCACCCAGTGGAGGCTGCCCCTTCGCGTCCTTCTCCACATGACAACAGTTTGAAATGCATATTCTTCACATATTTAGGTTTTTTAAATATCAATTTATTTATCTTTATACTTTCAATCTTTGATCTTGAGCTTATTAACAGTTTGCATGTATTTCTGTCACCAAGGTTAAATTTTAATGCATAGCTACTCAGTTGCATTTTTCCCTTCGTGTTTATTCGTTGTACTGTCAGACAAGTCAGAAATTATTTTTACTGCTCAGTGCATACTGTGAGTGAATTTCATTCATTCATTGTCTGCTGCTTATCCGGGTCCGGGTCGAGGTGGCAGCAGACCAGGCAGCTCATCCCACACTTCCCTATCCTCGGCCAAGACCTATAACTCTTCTTGAGGGATCCCGAGGCGTTCCCAAGCCAGCTGGGAAATATAATCCCTCCAGCCTGTCCTGGGTCTTCCCCGGGGCCTCCTCCCAGGTAGACGTGCCTGGAAGACCTCCCTAGGGAGACGACCAGGGGGCATCCTCACCAAATGCCTGAACCACCTCAACTGGCTCCTTGAATTTGTGCTCTTTAATTTTCAAAACATTATTTTCTCCAAGTGTTTTCCAGTGACTTTACATTATGGTCTTTGGGTCATTCAGATCTTCAAAATAAGAACAAGGGATTAATGCCATTTTTCCCATTTTTGCTTGGGGTCACCAAATGTTGATTTTGGCACATTTTACACTTCCTGCCCTCGCCTTTTAATTCCAGAATAATTGGTGTATAATAGCAAAAATGAAACTGTTGGGTCAGAGTGTTTTATTTTATTTTTTTCAGTGTGAATATCTCTTGAAAGGAGAAAAGATGTGGAAAAGCCTTTGTGTTTGTGTTTTGCCTTGTGCTTTATGGAATCCACCCCCCCCAAAAAAATACCAGCAATAAAATTAGCTGTAATCATGTGATAGACAACAGTAATAAAGGTATTTTACAATAAGTAGACTTCAACACAAAGTAAATGTTGTCAATTTTATGAAAAGTCAAACAGATATACACCTCTAATTTGTTTTTCAGACTCCTGATGACCTGTGTTAACTTACTGAAAAGGTGTATCATGTAACCCCTTGAACATGCTTTGTCAGGAAGTTGTTTCTGTGGCATAGGACATCATTACTTTGTTTGTGTGAGATTTCAGAAGAGGAAGGTCACAGCTATCAGTGTTATGTTAACCTCATTACTGTGTAACGGCTTCGTATTGGTTCATTTGTTGTAGACCTTTTCAGGGTCGAGATTTTCCCCTGATTCACACACAGATAACACACACACTTGTGATTACAGTGATTTGGAGAGTTTCGTGGGAGCTTGAAGAGGAAGTGTGGATCTTGTTAATGATTCCCACTGGGTTAAAGTAGATGGAATAAATGGTTAAAGTCTGGAGATAAAACAGAGAAGCGGGCGGACGCCGGACTGTGGCTGCCCACTGCGCCTCGTGGTTGGATTGTGTGTAACTATAATTAGGATGGGTTAAATCATTGTATGTATGCATGTATGTACAACAACAAACAAAGGCTCTTCTTCTTTTTCTGGACTCAGTAGAACTTGGCGTGCTGGCTCTGTGTATTAGAACCACGGCAAGAAATAACTACAGTCAAAAAGAAAAAAAAACTTTCCATTTTTTTATGTGCCAGTCAGTGTTGGTTCTCATGACAACTAAGTGCTGGCAATTATGTAATCAGGCTATGTGGATGAATACATGACAGATTTTTAAATGTTTTGTTGATGACTACTTTAATTGCTAGTCTCATTGATTACAGATGTAAACAAAATTCATTGTAATGTTTTGTATCTTGCCCAAACATACCCAATCAACTAAGTCCCTTCTTTTTCTCTCTTTTTTCCAATAATACTTTTTTTTAGTCTGTGCTAATGTAGGATACATTCCTCTTTGGAACATAAAACAATCTTGTTTTCCTTTTTCTTACAAGAACAACATAACAGCATAAAAGAACATACTGTTATAAATTATGTAGCAGATTTTCTATCCAGTTAGGGTTAGGTGTACTGTATTGTTTTTGTTGAACATATGGTACTTAGAAATCACTCTTTTAAACACACTGGGCGATTTCTGGATCAAAACACGCCACCCGGATTGCCGGGATTCGTGCCATTCACAGCAATAGTTGGCATCAAAACAACCTTAACGGACAGAAACCTACCTTTTGCGGTGTTTTACTTCAGTTCCAGAAGACGGGAGGGTTCCTCAGCTGAGTTGATGTCGTAAATCTCCCAGGTTTCATTGCACGCATGAAGCCGTGCTTCGGAGCAAGGCTTCATGCACGCAGTAAAACCTGGGAGAGAAATGGAAAGCGGTACATTTGAATTTCATTCCTTTATCGGGGGATTCCACGTTTGCAAAGACATTTGGACACCCAAACTTGACAAACTATTGCCTTGCATTTTACAATGACACGTTTTCTGCGATGTGCGTGCTAGCCTCCTTTTGACACAGGACATGAACACCCAACACCCCACAAAGACCCCGTGTGCGCTAATTAGGGTCTGTGTGCTTAAACGGTCGAATACGGTAATGTAAATGAAAATCAAGACTCCAATTAAAAATCAAGAGTCTGGAAGAAGTGTGAAAAACAAGGAAAGAAAAAAAGTATACATCAAATAAGTAAACACATATACAGCTACCATTGTTACAGGATTAATAATGTCCGTCATTCATCCCACACCTTTGCCCTCTCTCAGACCCCTTAAATTTCTCAACACACATCCCAACGCCTTATCAAACACCCTACTCCAGTCTGCAATCTCGAATCAAAGCCTCTCTAAATGGAGAATCTCGTCCAACTCTCTGAGCCACATATGAAATGAAGGTACAGCATCAGACTTCCATAATTGCAAAATAATTAGGTTTTTTTGCCAATACTCTCCCAAAATATGCTTCTTTTTCTCTTTTAAGATCTCATCCCTTTTGTACCTTCCAGACGTGTTTAAATTTTATGATTGGCAGAGAGAGCAATGGTGTGTTAGCCCGTGCTTAGTCCTAAGCAATATTTTTCTCTTCTGAGTCTTAATAAGCGTGATGTGAGAAAGAGCCTTTTCTGGGCCACGGATCCAAAAGTAGCATGTAATTACCTTTAAGACCTGCTCCCTATGCAAATGGATTAGCCATAATCCATAACGAAGTCCATAACTATTGCTATGCCGTGTTAATTCCAGTCAGACACATGCAATATGCTCTCCAGTGACTGTCTTCTTCCTCCTCCTCTCTCATCTTTACTCCCTTCTCTTACCTTGTCAGTTGAAATTAAAGTTAAGTTTTATGCGATTCCATCTGTGGTGACAGAATTGATAGTCAGTGCTCCTGCTGTACACAATTCAAAATAGAGACAGAATGCAAGTGATTGAGTAACAGAAAGGGGGGGTGCAAGAGCTATCAAGAGAAAAGGCGGGAATGATTAATATCCTCAAAGGAGAGGTGCATAGGAGCAGAGGTGCTGTTGCTTTGAAATAGAGCTTAATATCCTGCTTTTACTGCTGATGGTAATGGCAAATGATGTGCATGTGTGTGTCTGTGTTCTTCGTGTCATCTGTGAAGGCAAACGGTCTAACATTGGAATCCGCACAGACGACACATCCAAGCACAGCGAGGCAAGACCAAATGCTCACGATTATGTTCTTGTCTCAGTTTAGAACCCGTTTATAGGATTAGCTTCATGTTTATTTACTTCTTCATTATGGCTGCGTGGTAAATGATTTAAAATTTGTCATTTCAATTAAGAATGACACAGAAATAATGCAACATTAACAGGGAGGGAACTGTTAATTGTGCTGCACCATATTTTATGCTGGATGAATGGATAGATATAGATATGCTAGATACTTAGATGGATATAGGTAGATATATAAAAATGTGTGCGTGTGAGAGGGAAAATTGAAAGCGTTAAACAGGAAACGGTATTAATAACAAAATCAGTCATAATCATGAAAAACCATGATGTTGAAGAAAAGGCAATCAATTGTACAGTCTTGATTGTGACAGAAACATTGTGCTTACGCTGAACATAAAGGTCACATTCTCTTGTGTGCCACTTTCTTTTTTAATTAAAAAACAATGACAGAAACACGCATTTTTCAAGCTGTAATTTAGTTGCAGCTCCTCGGGGGTGACGGCTTGAATTTCAAAAACGTACTCTTTGTGACAACATGAATGGAATTCTTAGACTTTGAAAAAGCCTCGGTACGTACACTAAAATGGTCTTGAACTGGGGGCTTTCTGTTTGGAAGGCAAGTAGACTAACTGCTTGCACCACTGATATATTGATTAGACGTTTAACTTTGATGTATCACAACAAGCAAAAAGCAGTGCTGTTCTGCTGGACATATCTGGGCTTGTTGCCGGGAATAATCTTATCGTCATATGGAAATTAAGAGCACGTGTGATTAAAGTTGCATGCAGCTTGAAGTGAGCTTGTCAGTTTCATTCATTTCCAAATGTAGGTCTGGTGACCATCGAGGCCACAGCTGCTTACATTACAAAATCAGGCCAAAAAAATCCCACGCAAATGCGTGAGAGCTGAAGTCATTCCTTGATTTCCTTAAGTACTGTAGTTCAAGTACCATCAAATGATACATAATGTTCTGTTGACCATGCTGGAACATGGGATCAGAATCTGAAGAAACTTTTCAGACAACTTTTGTTGTAGCTAGAGACGGACTTATCCACCTTTTTTTCAATTCCGATTCCGATACACAACAGTCGATGCAGATTCCGATTCAAGAGCTCTGGCTGAACTTGTTAAACATTATGTGCCTTCTCGTGCCTTGCAATCACAGAATGCGAGCTTGCTCTGTGTTGCCAGGGTTAATAAGAAATCAGCAGGTTTTAAAGCCTTTTCCTACCATGCTCCTACTGTGTAACAGTTTGCCTGTTGATATTAGAAACTCCAATTCAGTTGAATTCAGGCAGTCATTTGAATTTTCCTGTTACTTCCGACCCGGTCCTTTATGTGTAGAGTTTGCATGTTCTCCCCGTGTTTGCGTGGGTTCCCTCCAGGTGCTCCAGCTTCCTCCCACTTCCAAAGACGTGCAGGTTAGGTGAATTGGTGACCATAGATGTTAGTGGGAGTGTGAATGTGTTTGTGTCTATATGTGTCGGCCCTGCGATGGACTGGTGGCCTGTACAGGGTGTGCCCCGCCTCTTGCCCAGTGACCGCTGGGATAGGCTCCAGCCCCCCCCCCCATGACCCTTAACTGGAATAAGCGGATTCAGAAAATGGATGGATGTCTTATTATTATTATTGTTATTAACAATAATAATATTTCATTGTAGGTGGCCTGATTTAAGGTCTACCACATTCTAAATAAATTTGATCAAATGTTTTAAATATCTTCTTTATTAAACTTAATTGCAATAAGCGGGTATGGAAAATGAATGAATAAACCAGTTTCATTCATTTACTTGAAACAATAATTAGATTAAATTTTCAATAGTTCTGATCCCATACATCACCATAATTTACAGCTACAAATTAAAACAATAAATTTATGCACAAAATTAAAAGACAAAAGACAATTAACAGACAAGCATGCAAGAACATGACAGAAAATTTAATACACTACTTCAATGTAACCACACCCATATTCAGAAGAAATAGATTAAAACCCTTCACTAATTCTAGATACTAGAAAAAAGTTTTAAGAGATAAGTCTAGATTTGAACACTTCACCTGAATTTGCCTGTCCAACGTTGGCGGGTAAACTATTTCATTAAGTTGAGGAAAGGCATTACAACCTGCTGGTTTATTCTTCACCCTAGGAAGACACAACAGGCCAGCGTCCTAAGATATGCAGGGCACATACCGGCACATAAGGCACAACAAGTTCCGAAAGATGAAGAGGAGCACAACCACTCAGTATTTTATATGTTTATTAAAAAAAAGAAAAGAATCTTCAAGTCCGCCCTTACGTGGACAGGGAGCAAGTGAAAAGAAGTTGGCACCGGGGATATATCATCGAATTTCCTCATTCTAGTCAAAACTACAGCACCTGTGTTCTTGGTCATGTGAAAAATATTATACTGCAAAAATAAAACATTACAGTAGTAAATTCTAGATGTCACAAAAGCTTGAATGAAAGTTTCTGCAACAGCCAAAGACGGGATCATTCTAATCATTGCGCAGAATGAAGAAAGCCATTCCTAATTACCGATCTAATATGCAAATCAAAAGACAGGCTGGTCAAAAATCACACCAAGAGGTTATCTCTGTTACAGTGCCGACTCCCACAATGACAAGAGAGCGTGCAATTGTTGCTCCTTTTGAAAAACATCATGAAGCAAATTGATCTTATACTGCAACAAAATTTGTAGAGCCTCATTGCGTAGGTTTTAACACTGCTGCTACCTGTTAAATCGCCCGTAGTGCTGTGTGACGAGGACTTGTTCTTAGTGGTGACGGAAGGCCTGTTGTAGGTCACCTCTGTGATAGCTCCATCTCTCCTTATCACCCTTTCACTCTGTCTATCTGTCCTTGCCCATCACTCTTCCTCCGTATCTCTCGGTCATTCTCGCTGTCACTCACTCACCTTTCCAATCTTCCTTTCCACTTCAAACCTCACATCCCCACCGCAAGGTTATCACATGGATGGCGAAAGCAGTCTCTGTGTGTGTTTAAGTTTATTATTTCAGATACTCGACCACCATAAAACATCAAAGTCACTTTTTTGTTGTTCTGTCTCTACCTCACCACTTAAACATTTCAGGGTCTGCTGATTGCCACACACACATATCCAGAAAGCCCATAAAACCATACAAGGACACACACACACACACACACAGAGAGAGAGCCACAAACTGGTATGTGTCAGCTGGTTTACATCAGACTGATTGGGAAAATGCCCATGCCCTAACCACACACACATATATGCATACAAAGGCACACTGCCTTTTCTCTGCCCTCTGCCTAATTAATTTCCCAGATCGTGCATGTCCAACCATAAAGTGCTCTCCCTCCTCCTTGTGTCGCACTCAATCTGTTCTTCCTCTCTCCTGCGTCTCTGCAGCCAGCCTGGCTCCTTTCAGTTCCACTGGACGTTGATTGCATTTGCCCAAAATGTCAGGGCAAAGAACATCACCTTGCAGAACCTCTGCCTCTCTCATTTTACTTTTTTGGTTCTCTCTCTCCATTTTCATTTTTCCCCCTCTTTGTATATGCACTAGGGCTGTCATGATATTAGATTTTTACCACACGGTTATTGTGGTCAAAAAAATTCACGATGATATTATCGCGGTAGCCATAGAAAATTTGAAAATAAATAAACAAAATAAATAAGCGTTGGTCCGTGTTGCTGTGCAATTCACCGCCGGAACAGAAGGGGGCGCGAACTTGTTGATCGTTTGTTTACCTTCTGGCTTTGTTCCTGTGGTCTCAATAACCTCGACCAAGAGGAGAAAAAAAATAAAAGAGTGGTGTTGGAGATGATCAACATTGAACAACAAATGCTTTTATTGAAAATGTGGCGGCAACAACGAAAGAGGAGACGCGTGCGGAGGTCGTCTGTGCGTCCACTGAACGAATCGAGGCGGAGGACAGGCGAATATACCACACTGTGGGACACAGACGGATAAATGCACTTCAGGTATTTTCGTATGTCATTTGCAACCATTCATACACCACCAGAACACACACAGCAAGCCGATTCATGCCGC
>OMMV01056192.1:3099-15172 GCA_900302635.1 Chatrabus melanurus
TTTCCCCCCCCCCCCTGGAATTAAGAACAACTCTGTGTTTTGTTGGTGAAAACTTTAATTGATGCAGTAGCGAGTTACAGTTTACATCTCTGAACGTGAAAAGAACCCCCTGTGGCTTTGAAAAGCCAAATCCCTTTAATGAGGCACAATCCAACCACACCATATGATTTTCACAAACTCTTTTATTTGGTTCTTGATTTAGGTCTGGTTTTCATAGCACTGTCCATCACAGGCACACAGGGAGGTGCATTGGAGATTTGCTTTGTAACATTTGATGTTTGCTTTGCAAGTTTTCTTGAGCTTGCAGCTTAGGAGCTTGTAGCAAGCCTTAGAGGCCTCGGGAAGTGAGGTCCATACCACTGTCCACATATCACTATCCTTTTTCCAATCCCAATCACTGGGTGCGGTTTTCAAATTATCGACAAAAACATATCAAATATGGTGGCCATATTAAAATTCAAGATGGCAGCCACCAGGGGGCGTTTCTGAGTTGGGTCCTAATCAAAAAATGTTCCTATTGGGTTGCCCTATATGTGTGCTAGGTTTCATAATTTCTCCAAGAAGTGAAATATACTGCCATATTTTTGGATTTCATCGCTTTCTGAGAATGTCAGTTATTTTTAAAGTTAACATAGCCAATAACACAGCTCTACTGTCACTAACCTGTAGTCATGGATACTGTGTCAGTTACAAAATAATAATTTGAGTGCAGCTTTAATTTACCTGCTCATGTGAAAACTTTTCCAATCTTAAAACAATCGTTTTACACGTGTAACATTGTCTCTCAACAGAAACAGAAAAACATATAAAAAAATATATATTATTAATTTGGCTCCATTGAAAAATGGTGTATGTGCAAGGGATGCTTTAATATCTGAGATGCAAACAGCTGTGTATGCATAACAGTGCCAAATTGGTTGACGGACCAAGGAAGATCTAATCCTGAGCTGGGACTAACTCTTGGAAACTGGATAATCTGGTGCTCATTATCTACTTCCTGTAGTGGAAAATATATTCTATTAATGTGAAGACCAATCATGATTATTAGCAACTCCGAAGTGTCAGGCTTCCAATTGAAACTATACAATGGGCCTCATGCAAGAAACATTTGTACTAACAGATTAGTTCCTAAATGGTGTGTATGAATGATTTAAGAGAACTTCCTGCATTCACCAATTTTCTTTTATTTTGAGTTTTTTCGTAGGTACGAACAAAAATGACGGGTGGTCCAGACCTGTAGTAGGAGTCATGCAATCAGTCTGCTATTTGATAACAGCAGACTGATTACACACTGAATATTTCATTACAGGCAGTTATCATTACAAAGTGAGAAAGAGAGAGCAAGAGAGACAGAGATTAATAATGTACCATAAATAAAAAGTTGTACTACAGAAACATTCACACTC
Organism: Chatrabus melanurus; assembly: GCA_900302635.1. Lineage (NCBI taxonomy): Eukaryota > Metazoa > Chordata > Actinopteri > Batrachoidiformes > Batrachoididae > Chatrabus > Chatrabus melanurus. Next base: position 4,506 of record OMMV01056192.1, read on the forward strand.
TTCTTTAATTAATTCTTTACCTTATCTCCACATAGTCATAGCTGCAAGAAGAAGAACCCTCCAGGTCAAAGTCAGTGAAGTTCAGCATTATCTGCATGTCCACCTGAACGATGATCTTATAGATACAGTCTCTGCTATTTGGGTAGTTGTCAGGGTAGTTTGGAGAAGTGAAGGTCCCCGTAGGGGAGGTGAAAGTCTCGCTGCAGTCTAGGAGGAGAAGATATATTTTTACACACACTTTACCTTTATAGTTCCATGTTCCATGTAGATCCATGCGTGCAGATGCTGGAGACCAGTGGTATCCAATAATGTGCCATGTCATCAGAGGCTCCAACGGCTGATTGCACTAATGCTAGTCACAGAAATCAACTGGTGGAGTGTTTGGTTTAATTAAAAACCTCCACTTTCTGACACATTCATGGCAAATTGATGGACACCTCTGCATAATTAAATTGTAAACTATTCCAAATTTGAAATACTGCTATAATCTGTGTTTTAAATATACTGGTAATTTGGAAGTACTTTTCAAAAGACCAACATAGGAGAAAGCTGTTATGGTTTGTCAAGGTTTGGACCAAATATGCAGACAGGCACAGAGGACAGGTGAATTTCAATAAAGGAATTTATGAACTAATGAAAGCAAGAAATAAAACAGGACTGGTGAAGGCAATATAGTCAAGGAGTCAAAAATACCAAAATAGAAATAAAACAGTCAAACAAAGAGTACTTAACCAAAGGTGAGTCGGGAGTTCAAAACGGGATAAAGTCCGAAAACGGGATAAAGTCCAAAAAGGTCGAGGAGGAAGTCTGAGTCCGGGAAGGGAGTGGGTGAGTACAAACAAACTAACAGGAGTGGGGGCTGTGGGACTGAGAGAGAGGTGAGGGAGATGACAAACGGGAAAGTAACCACCAGGGACCAGGACGACGGACAAATAATCACAGACGAGGGCGAGCACGTGTCGGAGAAATGATGAACTGACGGACGAGACGGGGACACAGGAGATGTGAGTGACAGCAGAAAACAAAACGGGGATGGAGTACGAGACGGGAACTGACGAGAGCGCAGTCTAAGCAGAGATAAAACGAAGAACATAGTGACGAGACGGGAACTGGTAAGAATGATCCAACAACTGAACATGAAACATGATCATCTTAAATAGTGAACACTTAACAAGGAAGAACACGGACAGGTGTGGGTGATGGGAAAGTGAATTGAGCCGTGGGCAGTGACAGAGACACACCCACAAATTGACAGACGAGTGAAGAAGTGGTGGACACAGAACTAATGTGCAGACAAAACTGATGATAAAATAATCAGAGGAGAACTGAACAATAACTAAGGCAGGACATAATTGAAAACTTGACTGAGAAAAACTAGAGGAGAACTCAGGACTGGAGAAAGCATAAAAACAACTCAAAGTGATCAAAACCTAAACACTGAACACAGAGGACACAGGACAGGACACAACAAAAGCCCCGTGATAGGTCATATCAGGTTAGGTCTGGGAGCATGCGCTGGTGCCATGGGTCACCACATTCACCACACCATGGTACAGTCTTGGCTCCTGGATGGCAACAACCCAGCCAGACAACCAGTCCATCCCCACATTTAGAAAGTCACCATCTATCGACTGCAGCAAAGTGAAAGGTGGGCATCCCCTTGGCCTTCTGCAGCCACTGGGGTCCTCAACACTGAGGCACCTGTGTGCTGCATCATGCCCAGAGAAATGTACCACGTGGCCAAAATGTCGTAGCTGACATTCCCTCACATTTCAAGTGACACTCCTCATCTGAGTCTCCCTAAGTAACCGTTCATTTGACACAATGTCATAACAGCAGTACCCAAGGATCCTCCGAAGAGACCTCATACCAAAGATATCCAGTTGCCACCTTAGGTAACTGTGAGTGTTCTCACTATCACACAGTAAGTCAGGAAGCACCAGGACCATAAAGACTTGGACCTTCATTCTCCTGCATTGCCAAACACCTCTGTCCAGTGACCTCATGACTCCATAGGCTATTCCCAGACATTTCTTGATCTCAAAGGCAGAGGACTCAGAGACATGAATGTAATTGCCAAAATAAGTGAATGCATCTGCAACTTCAGGAGTTTCACACATACAGATACACTTCCAATGGCCGAGTCCATGAAGTCATTGCGAGCCTGGCTCATAGCCTTGATGTAGGACAATCATAAACCCAGATACTCTGATTCCTCTCTCAGCTTCCTCATTCAAGCTCCTTCAACACAAGTGGAAGATGGTCATCTTTGCTCAGAGAAAAAATGTTCCAGGTGCCCACCTGCATGAGCCGCCTCAGGTTTGAGCCTGGACACTGTCTTGCAGTGAACTACAATTCAGCGCTGTACCAGTCACCACCCATAAAAGACAAGACCCTTGTTGCTTTCCTGTGGTTTTGTCTTTTTCCAGAGATGAGGCTCCAAATGGTTCCCCCCCACCCCAGCAGCAGAGTTACTCCTATGGAGTGTGGAAACAAGCAATTTTCTTCTTTAGTACTGAGCTTTGCAAAGTGTTTTATGGTAGCTGAAGTGCCAATCGACACACCAACTTCCAAGGAAGGGTTATATGGGCAATTCTCCAGTGGAATGTAATTCTGTTACTGACAAAATCCCATTCAGGGTAAATGGCCAGACTGGATTGTGTATGACAATCCAGTCTGGCCATTTATTTATGCTGGATGGGATTTTTGTCGGTAACAGAATTACATTCCACTGGAGAATTGGCCATCTGTAGGCTGGATGATCCTCTACAGTCCTCAGATGCAAAATAATACCATGCTCAAGATGCGCACACATAAAATAGAGAACATAACAGAAGTTAAAAGAAATAAAATAATTTTAAAAACTGCCTGTTTGCCCAATTTTTTAATTAATGTATTAATTTATTTTGTGTTTTGTGGAGACAAGTAAAAAAATGATCACTATATTTCATGAATGAAACCACATTTTTTTAAATCACAAAAAAATAAGGTTGATAACATCAAACAATGAGACAAACTCAACAGTATAAAAACATTTAAGGAAGGTAATATAATATACTATACCCTATACTATACCCCATTCGAATAATGTCCTTCTAAATTGGAGCAGAAGACACTGGCCTCTAAGTCCACATTTGTCCTTTTAGCAACAACTTCTTTTGACCATATGGAAGCAGCTACGGACACTCGGCTTCACGTTGCTGACCCCAAAACCAGCTACTTCACACAGCTTGCTAAGTTAGCGCTGGACCTTTGAGATTCTTCTGGGTCTTTCCAAAGTCTCGGATATCAAAAAAGTGAAGTGGGTCAACCCACTGACCTTTCTGTTTACCACTGTGGTAAGCAGGAAAAAACCCCAAAAACGTTTCACTTTCAATGGCACCAACCATCATAGTGTGCCACTGTCATAGCCAGTGGTGGCAGACTTTTACATCATCATCTCAGTGAAAACAATAGTGCATCCAGTTTACTGTCTGCTGCACACCACCAATAGCATTAGCCTCACCATCTACGTAAGTATGAATCATATTTAAACAGGACAAGTTTGTGCTTGTGTTTTATATTACATATAACAGGGCTACCATATTTTTCAGACTATACGTAGCGCTTTTTAAAACTTACTTTGGCTTATATTTCGATGTGACTTATATGTGAAAAAATACTGCATTATCATCTATGACCGCAAGATGGCACAATCTATATGCGTGACAAGCTGCTTTTGTATACTGATCTGAATGACGTACTGTCTGATCCACACTCCAGAGCAGAAGGTGGCTGTAATGCATTAAGCTGGTTTCCAGCCACGGTAAATCAAGAAGAAGAAGATCTTAAAGAGGAGGGCATGCTGGGTCTCAGAGAAAGAGTGAAATTAATAAATCATTCTCTCGAACTGAAAGACCACGTTCTTGAATAAAGACAGGGAACAACCCTCTTAGTACTCCAAATTGTGGGACACCCAGAACCACAAGGAGGACAGCTTGACTAAGGTTAGGCTAACTGTAATGTTTTAAAAATGTGCAATCAATTAAAAAGATGATTTACATTTAGTGAGGTAAACGTGCGCATGTTTAGCTTCTTCTTGACGTCGTCTGTTCAGTGGCGACAAGAAGCAATTTACTGTTGAGTTCTTTGTGCCTCGTACAACAACATTAATTAGCCCATTAGATTCTACTTGCTCACGCGGTGTTTACATTATAAATAAATAATGTGCCAATTAAATTAATTTTGCTTCTTGTTATGTGAAGCAGTAACACCACATTTCAAAAATAAATGTGACTTATAGAACAGTGTAACTTATATGTTTTTTGCTCTTCATGACACATATTTGGACAGATGCGACTAATACTCCATGCAACATATCGTCCGGAAAATATGGTACTTGTGCACTATGATAGTGGATCTATCATGGTGTGTTTTGCCACCCTCCATGGTGCCGTGAACATTGATGATCTTGTGACTGCACAGGGGCTATGGCTCTGATGCTAGACCAGGTTGGTTAGTTTTGTATCCGGATGCTGCTGACTGTCAAACCACCCTCAGGCAAACTTGGGGCACATCGACCCAAAGCAAACACGGAAAAAAGATGTAACCTGCTATCTATTTCACTTTTGGAAGACAAAGTCGACATTCCGAGATGCAGGGTACAAGAAGGTATAGCGCGCTTTATGAGATCTCCCAGAAAACACCGCGCTTGATCATTCAGTATTTTCTATGCTAACAATAAAACCTTACAGTTTGATCTTGCATGTACAGCAATGATATGATATGATATGATCAAATTTCTTATTCTTACTTACAACTCTAGCAGCAGCATTTTGATTTATTTGAAGACTTTGAGCACTACTGCGTGGGAGAACAGAGAGCATCATGCAGCACGAGAACCACCGAATGTACAATGTTTTTAGTGAGCTGAGTAGCTCTTTAAGTGACAGACTTATTATGCCAAATGCTCTTCAGAGAGATTCAGGAAGTCCCTTGTACCTGCTGCGGTGAAGTTTTTTTAATGAACACTATCATTGACTGTCACTGATGATGATGGTGATCTGATGGTGGTCGTGATGATGATGATAATGATGATGATGATGTGATTGATTAGGAAGGTGGTTGTACTGAGGACTGTGGAAATGTCAGCATTTAATTAATATATTGATGTTCCATTGACATCCTGTTTTAAAATGCTCCAGTGCTTTGCTCTTATCTGTACTGCCTCAGACATGTATGTTTTCTTGGCTTGTTGTCTGTCCTGTGTGTAATTGTGACATTCAGTTTCCCCCCCTGGGGGATTAATAAAGTATTTTGTATCTTGAAAACACTGCAGTCAGCAATGCTGAAAGAAGGTCATAGGGTTTTGGTTTGGAAGCAGGCGCTGGCGCTGCACATCGACTCATCCACCACACCACGCAATGCCTTGGGTCCTGAATAGCAACCACCCAGGCAGACAATGATTATGAAATAAAAATCATGAATCTATGTCTCTTCATCAGCCATGGACAGAATGGGTTGAAATTTTCAATATTACGTAATTGCAAAAAGCCATTCTTGGTAATTTCTCTAATCTGCATGAAACATTATGGTGGAAAGATTTTAGCCTCTCTTCTCTGTTCTTACTTGGTTTTTATTGGGACTCATGTCAGGTCCAGGGGCATGCATTGGTACTGTGCGGTGCTGTATCCACCATCCTACAGAACCACACTGGGTCTTAATTGGCAAACACCGAGACAGATTTGTGGTCCATCCCCACCTGCCGAAAGTAACCATCTATCTGCCATAACCAGCTAATATATGAACATCCCCTCAGGCTTGTCCAGTTGATGGGGTCCTCAATACTGAGGTACCTGCATATTGGATCATACTCAGGCAAATGCACCACATGGCAATAGTGTCGTATTTGAGGGTCTCTCACAATGTAAGTAGCACACTTCGTGTGAGTCTCTGAGTAACCGCTCATTTACTACAAATGCATTCAAGGAATATCCCAAAATTTTCCAGAGAGACCTCGTACCAAAGACATCCAGTCGTTGCCTGAGGTCACTAGTTAAAATCCAGGTCTCACAACCATACAAAGAAAGACTGAGAGCACCAGCACCCTGAAGACAAAGACCTTCAATGTCCTGCAAATATCAACACTTCTTTCCATATGAAATCAATGGATGCCCTGGTTGCAGCACTTGAGAAGAGATAACAGCATCTTCTTCAAAGTAAAGGTCAATGAACCTTCCCTCACTGACAAAAAGTGGGCTCATGCAACTTAGTGGCGATCCCACAAAGCTGCCAGATCAACAGAGTCAAAAGGTTTATGAAAATAAACACAGGGTACAAGAAGCTCTAAATATTCATGCTTGCATTCAGGGAGAAGTTGCAGCGCTAGGATGCAACAGATGATTGACTTCTTGGTCATGAAACCAAACTGTCCTGGTCACTGTGCAGCAACCAACTGGCATCAAGTCCTACTGAGAATGCCCCTTTCAAGTACCTTGCCTGACACAGAGAGCAGTGTAATAATCCTGTAGTTATTGCAATCCAGACAAGAAAACAATCATTGCTTCCAACACCAGGAGATCAGCATCATATCTACCTGCCTGAAAAAGTTCAGCACCGATGCCACAGATTCCTGCATCTTTTATAGCATTCAGCTGTTTCAACACCATTGCAATTCCACTGAGATTCAGTGACTCACAGCTGAATGGAGGATCAGCCACCAAAGGCATTGCATCAGAGATGTGCAACATCCTGGCAGAAGGATCAGCCTTATACAGCTGTTCAAAGTAGTTGACTGTGCCATCACAACCTTTAGTAGAAACTGAACTTTATTTTTTGAATCCTACCTTTTTGTTTAAGCATTTACAGTATATTTCTTCACTGTGTCATTATGAAGGTCAAAAATGTTGAATCTACCTTTTCTCCATAGTTTAAAGAATTCCTTACATTGTATTTTGACTTCGAAAGGAAGGTGAAGACATCTGCAGCCTTCATATTATACTGTTTGTTGTGGAGCACATCTGCCTGATTTTCAGAGGTTCATTTTCATAAGTAAGTCTTGCAATGAAACCGGTGGAATCTGAGATGTTGTCTGAATGGGTCTAATTAATCAGTGATGTGGTATCATTCCTGTTAAGAATGTATCATAGGAATGCTTTAAAAAGGTGTCCTGTTTATGTGAGTATACCTGTGGAGGCATCAATGGACTCATAGCTGGCAGAGAAGCCCTCGGTAGATAAACTTGAGTCAGACACAAACAGCACTGTCAGTACATTGTCTGTACTGGTGATAGATGGAGGCACTGAACGGCCACAGTATCTGCAAATATGAAGTATCATTTTACCAATCAAACAAAGCGAAGCAACTCTCTGCACGTTATGTTGATTTTCAAGAGATGTTGATGAAAACTGTAATTCACTGAGGTAAAAACACTGTGTACCTGCCAATCATGCTACCAGTCTGAACAGTGCTGTTGTCGTAGATCTCCACGTAATCAAAGTTGCAGTTGTCGTGGTATTCCAGGTTGAAGGAGTTAAAGGACAGCCTGATCAGATTGCCTGGGGAAACACTGATGTACCAGGTACAGTTGGCACCATGGGGATAGTTCGTGGGGTGGCCAGGGCTTGAAAAGCTGCCTGATGGACTGTTCAGGGTGTCTCCGCAGCCTATTACAGGGGGATATTTATAAATTGGATCAACTTAAAACATTTCAAAAAAGTAAATATTGGTGGCCTGTGTCAAGCACTAGTGGGAATTCCTAAAGGCTTAGAACTTTGGTAGATGAAACACATTTTACAGTACCATTGGCACACAACAGATAAATATCAAAATTTTAGTTTAATTACCTTCCAAAGCAGAGCCATAGGCTGCAGAAAAGCCATGGTTGTTGACAGAGGCATCGGTCTTGAAGCGGACATACATAGATTTTTGGGTCGACTGAAGCCTGGGTGGAACCTGAATACCACAATACCTTCCAAGCAGTGGAGAGCTAGATGTGGCACCATCCCTGACCTGAAAGCAGGTGGGTACATTATTGGGACAAAACAAAGAATAAACTTGCCAAGATCTACAAAATCTCATTTATGAAAAATGAAAATACTTCCATATAAATCTCCAGGCAACACATGTTTCATCACATACAAATGTGAACATATGACAATACTACTGTATGTTTACCTTGGTGAAAAATTTTCAAACCCATTTTTTCCAAATCATTTCATGTTTCCAAACAATTCATATGTTATATCAATTAGAATGTCTACATAGTTTTCAGAATCATTTCTATTCAAAATAATGATTAAGAAGAGCAGGCAGATCCCACAGGTAGTGGGATGAGGATTTGGGCTACCAATATGTAGATGTGGGTTTGATTCCTGGTCATGCTATCTGTCTGTGTCCTCAGACAAGATACTTCATCTCCATTGTCCCAGTCCACTCAGCAGTAAATGGGTAAACCTGCGATGGACTGGTATCTCATCCAGGTAGAGTCTTAGACTGTCATCCGCTTCACACTACAGTATCTGGGGATAAGCACTGGCCTGATGGAGCTCTGGGCCTGTACAGGACATACTACAGATGCAGAACCAGGAATATCAATCCTGATGCTCTTTCACATTTTTCCACCCTGAAAGAGCAGCTCCCCATTCCAGATGCCATTCTTTCTACTGTCTGTGAGTTTATTTCACTTTGCTGATCGTTTGAGTCCATCGTGAGACAGGCACAACAGATCCTACTTGATCCAGGTGGTGTTGCTTCCCGACTGGCATTTTGAGCCAGACTCAGTTTCCTTGAGGGGCCTTCAGTGGTTCCATACCGCCAAGTTTGCCTGTCGCCCTGGCCAAAACTAAACATTAACCCTCCTGCAATGACACTTTTGGTGGCCCACTATAGAAGCAGTCACTTGAACATTCGTGGCAGCCTGCTCAGTGTGTGCCAGGAGCAAAGCATCTCACTAGACTCCTGCTGGACTGCTTCCTACTCTTCTCATACCTGGACATTCTGGGAATCATATTGCACTAGATTTCATCATGGACTTATTTGTTTCCCAAGGGAAGTGGTAGCTCAGGAGTTGCACTTTCGGTGTTGACAACGACAGTCTGGACTCTGACTGACTAATGCCCGTTTCACACCAGATGTTTTGCGTGTGCATGGCTGAGCTGTTACGGCGACCATCTAGCAGTCTATCCCCACCTCCCGAAGGTACTCATCTCTCTACTGCAGCCAGGCGATACATGGGCATCTCCTTGGCCTTTTCAAGTTGCTGGCATCCTCATCACTGAGGCACCTTCTTCTTGGACCATGCTCAGGGAAACATGTGGCCATCATGCCATTTGTGACGCTGACTCACAATGCAGGTCATAAAGTCCAGGTCTCACAATCATACAGTAAGGCTGGAAGCATCAGGACCCTGAAGACTTTCACCTTCATTCTCCTAAAAAGATAACATCACCTAACAACTCTGTCCAGTGACCTCATGACTCCATTAGCGGTTCTCAGATGTCCCTTGATTTCAAAGGCGAAACTCCCAGAGACATGAATGTTACTGCTGAGATAAGTGAATCTCTCAACAAGTTTGACACTTTCACCACATAAGGACACACTGCTGATGGCCGAGCCCAGGAAATAACTGAAAGCTTGAATCTTAGTCTTTATCCAGGCCAATTGCAAATCCCGGCACTTTGACTCAATACACTTCTCAAATGTTGTAATCAGAACACCCATTGATTCTACAAAGATCACAGTATTGTATACAAAGTCAAGATCAGTGAGCATTTCCTCACCTACAAAGGCACCTAAATCACTGGAATTAGTGATATTCTCCAACACCCAGTACATGCAAGCACTGAACAGAGCAGGAGCCAGAACACATTGTTGAAGAACATCAGAATTCATAGTGAAGAAGCCAGAGATTCTACCTCCATTTTACACAGTACTCACAATGCCTCTGTATAGTCTGGCTTACGATGTCCATTAACTTACTGGGGATCCCATGAATTTTCAAGATGGCCCATAGTAGACCAGGAGCCAACAGGGGTCAGCCTAGCTAGAAAGGTAACTAAGTTTTATGTATATGGCAATGGTCAATGTTCATGCCCATATATAGAAAGTGACATCTGCCGGCCACAGTGTGGTGGGTGTGACCAAGACTGCCATAAATAAGGGAGCTCAAATTGAGCTAGATCAGCTGGAAAGGTAACCTGAAGAAATCTACTGGAAAATGATCAGCATTGTCCCAGGTATCCTTAATGGCTACTGCCAGACATTTTCAGTGGTGGGGGGTGTCCACCAAAGCTACAAAACTAATACTTCAAAATTGAGCTAGATTAGCTCATGAGGCAACCTGATGAAACCTATTGGAAAATGTTCATCATTGTCCCTGGTATGCCAAATGACCACTACCAGACATTTTTAGTGGTGGTGGGTGTCCGCCAGACACGTCCAAAGACCCCCATCTCCACAATCAAGCCAGATCAGCTAAATATAACCTTCAAGAAATAACTGAAAAATATTACCAGTTACTTTATATTGTCGATCTATCTGCCGGGTATTTTACAATTGTATACTTGTAAATCCAGTCATCCTAAATATCATCATGTCATAAAATTACATGTATATTCTTTGAAATCTTATTATTTTTACTATATCCTTGGTTCTAATGTATCTCTGTTTCTTGATTACAAATCCAGGTA
>OMMV01056217.1:4178-21779 GCA_900302635.1 Chatrabus melanurus
GGAGGGGAGTGGGAGTGGGGAGTGACTTACACGGAGATGCGGGTGAGCCGAGTCCGCTGTCAGTGGGCGTGCTGATGGTTTTAGAGTCGGGCAAGGGGAGGGGCACAGGGCGTGCCACCGGGGGTGGCGGGGGCAGCAGGAAGGAGCCCGGCATTTTGCTTTGGCCACCTCCATTAGGCTGCAGATGGACCATACAGACAGGGTGAGCAGGACACACCCTGAGATCGCACAGCGCACATGGACCCAGACACAACACACACGCACAGTCGCACCCAGTCACGTGCAAAAGTAAGACACATTCATATAGTGGCAGACCCTGTCAGCGTGCACACAGTCAGGCAACCTGAATAAGACACACGAAAGATCAGCACACTCAAAAAAAAAAAAAAAAAAAAAATCAATCTGGCCAAAAATAATTAATTAAAAAAGAAGTGGAAAAGTGATCGACACTGTCAGCACACGTAGAGAAAAGAAGACATTATTATAGTGCAATGTAAGAACATAAAAAAGGGGGAAATCTGGAGCGTGAATAGAGAAAGAGGTGTGTCTTTGGTGTGTGCGCACGTGTCTTCACAAATTTTACCATCTTACATATGGGAAGTAAGGACAACAAAGGATAACAAGACATAAAAAGAACATTTGGCTGGAATTTTCAAAGTTGTTAAGATCAAGTTTACAGTAAGGGTTTACAGTACTGCCAGCACCCCACATCTTCCAAAACACAGTGAATGTGCCAGAAATATCCTTTAAAACTAGCAGAAGCTTGACAACACAGTCAGGTGTCCACGAAGCACGTTGATGTAGGTAAAACCTTTAAAATGAGTAAAGTTTTATGCTCATGAGATTATCCAGAGGTCACCGTCCTTCACTGATGTTTCATTGGATTCAGCCCCCGACACTGCAAGGAAGCTCAACGATATCCCAAAAATGACCGATGCCCCAGTCTGCACGTTTCATTCCATATCTTTATGTGGCTTTATGTGGATATGTGCAGAGTGCTGGTGTAGGGTCTGAGGAGAACTTGAAATGGAACACTCCTGCCTTTATGCAAGCTAATGACTGAGAGATTAAATAAGAAAAATTAGGTATACAACTGTGAAGATGTATAGTATTTAGATATCAAACACTACATAGCGATAATCAGTCAAACAATCAGTATTAAGGGCTTGGAAATCCTCAGTAGTCTAATTCCACTGGCCTACCTAAGCTTTGCTAGTTACACCAGTTTTCCTGTGCATTTTATTTGAATCACTTACACCACCGGTACTGCACTCCAGCAGGGTAATGGCGGAACCATTCTACTGATGGACAAATGAGGAGAAAGACAGGAGGAAGGTGTGCCCGGAAGCTTCAGGAGAGGATGAAGGGTAGAAGTGTGGAGGTGAAAGTCGGAACATTGAATGTTGGCACGATGGATGGTAAAAGGGAAAGAGATGGTCAACCTAATTGAGAGGAGAAAGGTAAAGATACTATGTGTAAAAGAGACCAAGTGGAAGGGCAGTAAAGCGAGGAGCATCGGAAGCAGGTTCAACTGTTCTACTGTGGGGTGGTTGGATGGAGAAATGGTATTGGAGGTATTTCCAGTGGAAGAGTATATTAAGAGTGTATTGGAGGTGTAGCGACGATCTCACAGAGTGATGAGTGCGAAGCTGGAAATTGAAGGGGTGATGATGAATGTCATCAGCACATATGCCCCGCAAGTGGGTGGTGAGATGGAGGAGGAAGAGGATTTCTGGAGTGAGACAGATGAAATGGTGGAGAGTGTACCAAAGAACCAAAGAGTGTTGATTGGAGGGGACGTCAATAGACATGTTGGTGAAGGGAACAGAAGTGATGAATCGATGATGGGTACATACAATGTCAGGGACAGGAATGTGGAAGGGCAGGTGGTGGTACATTTAGCAAAAAGGATGGAAATGGCTGTAATGAATACATATTTTAAGAAGGATGAGCATAGGGTTACTTATAATGGCCTTCTCACACGAGTGATAAAAACCTGTGTTTATTTGGGATAAACATACTGTAAATAACCACAAGTTGCATGTTACAGGAAATTGTCCACATTGTAATAAAGTTGCAAAAGGTGCAGGGTTATCACAGAGTTTTTGGAAATGTATAAAAAAAGTTGATAAACGTCAAAGTATTCACATGTTAACCACAACGTTGTCACCAGCTGCTGCCGTACACAGTCGGTTTCCATTTTAAAATGTCGCTGGCAAAAGCAGACACGAAACAGAATAAAAAGTGGCCAACACCAACAGCAAAGGTAAGATAATGCATTTATTATCCACAAGGACCAACAAACTGCTGTATCATCAGCAATTTCTACCTCTGACAATATTGTAATAACATTGCAATCACATGCACTACATATAAACAACTATTGCATAATTTTTGCTGCATGTGTGAGAGACGCAAAGGAGTGGAGGAAGGTGCACAAAGACAGTCTACGTCCTGTGCAGGAAATGCAACCTGAAGGAGATTGGAGATTGTAAGGTTTTGGCAGGGTAGAGTGTAGCTAGACGACATCAGATGGTGGTTTGTAAGATGACGTTGGAGGTGATGAAGAGGAAGAGAGTGAGGGCTGAACCAAAGATCAGATTGTGGAAGTTGAAGACTGTTGTGTGAAATTCAGGGAGGAGGTGAGACAGGCAAAAGGTGGTGATGACAAGATGGTGGTGAACTGGGCATCTACTGCAGAATTGGCGAAGGAGACAGCTAGTAAGGTAATCAATGTGACATCTGGACAGAGAAAGAAAGATGAGACTTGGTGGTGAAATGTGGAAATACATAAAAGTATAGGGAGGAAGAGGTTGGCAAAAAAAGAATTGGGACAGACAGAGCGATGAAGAAAGTAGACAGGAGAACAAGGAGATGTGTTCTAAGGTCATAAGAGATGTGGAAAAAGCTAAGGAAAAGGTGTATGGTGAGCCTTATATAAAGTTGTACACTTATGAAGGAGAAAAGCACTTGTGCCACTTGGACAGACAGAGGGACAGAGCTGGAAAGGATGTATGGCAGGTGAGGGTGATAAAGGATGCAGATGGGAATGTGCTGACAAATGTGTTGAGAAGGTGGAGGGAGTACTTGGAGGAGCTAGTGATTGAGGAAAATGAGAGAGAAAGAAGAACTGATTAACAAGGAAAATGAGGGAAAGCAGTTTAGGTCATGTGGAGAGAGTGAATCAGGAAGTGCAACTGATTAGTAAAGATGAACTGAGGATATATATGAAGACAATGAAGAGTGGAACGGTGGTTGTTCCAGATCACATATTAGTAGAGGCATGGAGATATTCAGGGGAGATGGCACTAGAGTTTGTAACCAGATTGTTTAATAAAATGTTGGCAAGTGAGTGGATGCCTAAGGAATGGAGGAGAAGTTTACTGGTAATGATATTTTTTAGAACAAGGGTGATGTGCAGAACAGTAGTCAGTGCAGAGGAATAAAGTTGATCAGCCACAGAGTAGTGGAAGTTAGGCTGAGAAAAGAGGTGAAGATCTGTGAACAGCGATATGGGCTTATGCTGAGAAAGAACACCAAAGGTGCTATGTTTGCTCTGAGAGTGCTGATGGAGAAGTACAGAGAAGGCCAGAAGGAGTTGCAGTGTGTTTGTGGATTTAGAGAAAACTTATGACAGGGTGCCAAGAGAAGAGTTGTGCTGTTGTATGAGGAAGTCTGGAGTGGCAGAGAAATATGTGAAGGTAGTGCAGGATATATATGAGGACAGTGTGATGGTGAGGTGCACGGTATTCAAGGTAGAGGTGGGATTGCATCAAGGATCGGCTCTGTCCCCTTTCTTGTTTGAAATGGTGATGAACAGGTTGACGACTGAACTCAAACAGGAGTCTCCATGGCCTATGATGTTTGTGGATGACAATGTGATCTGTAGTGAAAGTAGGAATCAGGTTGAGCAGAGCCTGGTGAGGTGGAGGTATGCACTGGAGAGAAGGGGAATGAAAGTCAGTCAGAGTAAGGTGACATACAGGCGAAGAGCCTTTATTTGTCAATGTACTTACATGCATACATACGAGAAAAAAAGTTCTCTGCATTTAATCCATGCAAACTCCACACAGAAAGGAAATGGGCATTGGTGGAATTGCAAGAGTACTAACCATTGTGTCACTGTGGTGGAAGGGACACAGTGACATACGTAGGGTGGCGGAATGGTACAGTTGCAAGGAGTAGGGGTGGTGAAGGTGGATGAGTTTGAATACATGGGGCCAACTGTTTGAAGTAATCATGAGTGTGGCACAGAGGTGAAGAAGAGGATGCACATCATGAGGAGTGGGTTGAGAAGAGTTACAGGAGTCATTTGTGATTTAAGAGTATCTGCAAGTGTGAAAAGGAAAGTGTACAAGCTGCTAGCGAGACAATCGGAGGTGTGTTGTATGACTTGCAGGCAGTGGAGCTGTCAAAAAGATATGAATTGGAACTGGAGGTGGCAGAGCTGAAAATGCTGTGATTTTCCTTGGGAGTGATGAGATTGGAAAGGATCAAGAATGAACTGAACAGAGCAGGTAGGACAGTTTGAAGATAAAGTGAGAGAGGCAAGATTGAGATGGTTTGGGCATGTGCAAAGAAGGGATGCAGGGTATATTGGAAGAAGGATGCTGATGATGGAGCTTCCAGGTAGGAGGAGAAGAGGGAGGCCAAAAGCAGGTGTTTGGTGTCACAAAGGAAGATGACAGAAGACAAGGTGTGATGGAGACAGAAGATGATCTGCTGTGGTGACCCTACGCAGGAGCAGCCAAGAAGGCAGGATGAAGACAACTACATCTTCCTATGAATGTGTGACATCCAAACAAGCACCATCTCCTGTGACTCCAAGTCCACTGCCATTTGCCATTCTCAACTTAGCTCTTCTTAAAATGGTTTCCCACCTGATAATTTCCTTTCTGATCATTCTCTTTTTCTGCATGACAATGAATTTATTTGCAGTTGTCCTACTGTTGCTGGTAAGCGCCTGCAGAATTACCCTGACAAACCACGTTTTACAACATGATAAGAAATGCCTAAGCATGCCTATGCCTGAACACAACCGTCAGGTGAGCCCTCCACACTTGTTATGAGTTTGTGAGTTGGCAACATGTGATGCATCTATAACCCCATTTATATGACAGAAATTTAACTGCAAGCATGGCTGGTGCAAAAATGTCCAGTGTAAATGAGTTGAGTGCGGTGCTAAATCCAACCAAGCCAAGCCCTCTGATTCGAGGTGTTTCCCATTGTAAAGAAATCAATCCAAATGTAGTACACTTCCTGAGTGCACTTAACCCTGACAGAACCGCAGAAACTTATTCATCCATTGTACTTCAGGCACAAGTGGCAATGTTAGTTTGTTTAAAGGTACAAGTTCACCGTGCTGAATAGACGCAGGACAATGTGGTCTAACTAGGAGACTTTTGTTGTTATTGTGATATGAGAAAACACTGTGCAGGAAGTCCAGCATCGATGTAATGACCATTGTTATACCCTTGCACTGTGTCCCCACAGCTGGCAAGCTTACTGGCAACTACTGTAGCGTACTTGACTTGGATTGTCCACTTTTTTTTGTTTTCAGCTGCCCCCAATACTCAGGACTGCCACAGCAGATCTGGTAGGGATCCGCATTGCGATTTGGCATAGATTTTTCACCGGATTCCCTTCCTGATGCAACTCCAGTAACTTGATTTTTCCACTGTGTTGATGAAATTCACTGATCCCACTTGAATTCGAAGTGGGTTTTTCTCAGGTTAGGGTTAACCCTAACCCTAACCCTGTCTTGGAATGCTTAAACTGAGTCAATCTAAAAAGGGCTTTTGAAGTCAAAGGCAGTTTGTCTCCTTTTTGCTCCATACTCTCCTGGAGACTTGTTGGCCTGTCTCGAGCTGTCTGGCTGGCTTATCCTGTCAAAGTATTGACCTAAAGTCATTTTTGTTTTGCCTGTTGAAACTGCACCACTCCTGAAAGCAGGGATGGACAACCATGTGGTATACAGGTCTTTGTTCCAACCTAATCACCTCACTTTTCAATGATTTGTTCTTCTACACTCAAAGTAGTGCTTAGCATTGCAATCGCTTGCTAAGGAGATTGAATGGAATGAAAACTGGATTGCTGGCCCTTCACGGCACATGGTTGCCCATCTATAACTTAAAGTGTGCTCCATTACGCAGCTAAAAAGAACCTCTCTAGCAATGTCGATGTGTCTCAGTATGGACTGACTTGAAACAAGCACTCTTCAGGTCTATTTTGGATTGATTACCTCTCTAACAATATTCTCTCTTAAGCCCTATATAAGTCTTGAGGCCCATTGGCAGCAGCGCTTATCTTCGGATCTTGCCCTGTCAGTCCATTGCAGGTCACATCCCCAGCCAAGGCCAGTACCCTTTTACAGCTGGGTGGATTGGGACATGCAGATGAAGTGTCTTGTGCAAGGACACAAAACTGGTAGCATGACCAGGAATCGAACCCAGGTCTACCTATTGGTAGTACAACTCCTATCCCACTTGAGCTACCTGCTCTAACAATGGCGATATTAAATGACTTGCTGAAATTGTTGTTGTCATCTTGACATCTTTAATTCTACATCTTTTGAGGTAAACCACAGTAAGAACTACACTCTTATCAATGACAGTTTTTCTTTTATGTATAACATCCCAGCATTCTCGCCACTGCGCAGTTCACTCACCTGTGCACTGGGCTGTCCTGTGCCATCGGTGCAGACAAACTGCACAAACTCCTTAAGCGGGTCCTGGTGGTGATGGTAGCGGATGGTAGGGTGGGTGAAGTAGGGGGTGGACTGCTGGATGATAGAGGAGGAGGGAAAGTGCAGGGCTGAGGCGGAAGCTCTTGGACTCCCTGTTGGGGGTGGGGCAAAATGAACAGGAAAGGAGGAAGAAAAAATTGAGCAAGACAACAAAGAGAACGAGGAAGCTAAAAGTACAGTGAAGTTCATTTCATCCTACACACACATAATACTTTGTACTCTACAGACAATCCAACATGTTTTATCTAAGCACCAACACAGCTGGCATCAAGCACCAGTTTGTGGCTAAGGCCGATCAGTGTCATAACACAGAAAATTACTGTGACATTCTCACTGACTGAAGCTATTTGTGCTTATAAATGTCTGACATTATCCCTGGCAATTGGGCAACATCTGCTCCCATTCATTTTATACAACTAAATCAGCCCACTAGATTTCTCCGTACCTCTGGTAAGCCTCGCATCCCTGCAAAACGCACACACATACCTTCACAGACACATAAAGTGATGAATTGTTTCTCTTTGCTCAAACCGCCGCGATACGACAAAGCCACACACATGCTGGGTTGCTGTTTTAGTCATAAAAGTTATCTTCTATAACCACTAATCCGCTAACTGAAAAGTTAACTTTGATAACGCTAAACAGATAAACTGCTAAAACACTTAGCCAAAGGTACCGCAAACTGCTAATTTTTATTATATGAATTTACCTTTGGCTTGGTTTTTTTGGCTCTAAAACCCCAACAAACAGGCCTAAAGAGCTGAACTTTTAATACGTTGAAGCGTCAAGATGGATGATCCCAAAAAGGTTCAGCATGCCAAGATCAGATGATGATCAAGATGTACGTAAATAATTAAATGAACAAATGAAATTAAAAAGTAGTTTCAACATATGGTTTATTCACAGTACAGAAAGTATAAAATGAACAAGAAATATTAAGAAGTAAAAATACACATGGAAAATCTCGAGGTGATGCTGAATTACCTTTGCGCAACATGTCAATTTCGCTTAAGGTGTATAAGTTCCAACAGAAGCAAACATATGATTTTAGAGTTTACAAATGTTTTCGACCATTAAACTTTATTCAAAAAAAATGTGACCTGACTTAATGTTAGCGGAACTAAATTTAGTGGAAGCTAATTGGTCCTCTAATGGTTTTCAAAGTTAG
Source organism: Chatrabus melanurus (assembly GCA_900302635.1). NCBI lineage: Eukaryota > Metazoa > Chordata > Actinopteri > Batrachoidiformes > Batrachoididae > Chatrabus > Chatrabus melanurus. The sequence goes on from OMMV01056217.1 coordinate 12,092, forward strand.
CTGAAAAGCTAATCCGCTAACGAAAAAGTTAGCTTTGCTAATTAGCTGTATCATTGCTGTGACGTTATGTTCAGTAGTTAGAAGCTGGAGAGAGAATCTACGACAACAAAATCCCTCCCAGAGAAAATAGCCCCCAAGAAACCACACACACACACATACCCACACTCGTCTTGTCTGCTGAGATTCAATGGCTTTGGCAATTTGGCAAACCAAACTAAGGAGTCAAGCTGCTTGGTGAAGGGTGTTTGGTGAACAAGCATCTGTGATTATGTCTGTCACCTACTATCTCTTGTGTATAATACACTCACAAAGTGTGTACACGCCTGTTTGTGTGCGTGAGCCTAAGATTTTGTGTGTCTGTGTTGGTATACTGGTGTCGTTTTGTGTCTGGGTTGATGTGTGACTTTGTATTTTTTGTGTTCGTAGGCGATATGCACGTCCGTGTTCCTGTATAAGTGAATTTATCACCTCCTCCAGCTAGGTTAATGTTTTTACCAAGCATTAACCTCCGGTGCTGAAAAAAGAAGCCAATGTGGAAGTGCCAAAACCAGCAGTTCCTTAAATGGCCGCTTGAGGCTGGCTCCAAAAGTGAGTCAAACACTATAGACCCCTCATGTTAAAATGTTCAACTTTACAGCAGAAATAAACATGTTTACAGCTGGTACAAAAAATGGTTTTGGTCTCTATAGCTAGTCCCCCCCCAACCCCCGTACAACTGGGGTTGCTTTGAGTGACAGCTAGTGTGTGCCAGGTATGGTCTCGACAGGACAGTCACCCGCTTGCAGAGACCGCTAGCTGCTGTGGACTTGACTGTGTTTGTCCTTTCTGAGCATTTTATTACAAATATCTGAGAAAGTATGGCTTGCTGGGTGAGTAATTGTACTAATGGACCATCTAAGAAGTCTGTTCTCCAGTATTTCCACTGAGTGAAATTTTAGTAGCTATTAATTTGTATGTCAGTGTAACGGTGGCCAGCATTACGCTTATCCCAACCAAACCTCACTCCCCGATGCCAAAAGACGTTCTAGCGACAGACACTGGAGCCCTTCGGTTTTCGCCTCGTGGTGAGAATGCCTGCCTCCCACATCGGTGACTATGAGTTCAAGTCCAGAGAGGGGCGCAACAAAGGTTACATTAGCACCATTATCACTAATTAGCAGGTATCAATAGCTTGGTGATGTTAGCTACACTGATGTTGCCATGGTTAATGAGGCTGCACGCAGGTCATAGTTTTTAATACCCGCACCCAAGCCACCTATTATAAGAACCAAAAAAAATATGTGAATCAAACACACAAATCAAAGGTTATCTAACCTGTTAGCCTTAGATAACTTGGTAACTTTGAGATAGGTGTGTGTGTTCAGGCTTCATTCGTCTCGCCCAGGTCACGCCGGTCTTGCCCACATTCCACCCCTTTACCCATTTATGGGTTGGCTGGGAGTTAGGTGGACTACAGCACTGCCAAGATGACGACATCTGGGACCACCCAATTTGAGGGCGATGTCACGGAGAGTTTGTCCATTATATACATTATGGTTTTTACCCACATTTGTTTGGTGTGGGGATTGCAAATGAGAACTGGTTCCAGTCGAGAACCAGTTCCAAATTTTTCAATCCACTGGAATCGGATGCCTCAGACGGTATCAATTCCTCTTATCAATACTAGCATGTTTTTCTGACAGTTCCGCCTTGCAAAAATTCATGCATCATGACGTCATGATGTCAAACTCTGCGATAAGCAACAAGGAAAACAGCTGCATTGATACTGGAAACCGACGCAAGCCTACATTTTTCCACACAGAAAACTGAATCAATAAAGAATCAGACTGAGAAGCAGATTCGATAATGACATTGATATTAACAAAATTATCAGTTTGGTGATTTTTGTCATTTTAATGGTTTGTTAGCGAGATTATGTAAAAACTAATCAACCAATTTTTTGAAAGCTTCATGAAAATGTTGGCCCTGCTCTAAAATAGAAACAATTACAGATATGTAATTTTGACAAAACCATTGATGACGCATTAATAGACCTTTACTCTGAAAACGCTGTTTGAAATGAGCATTTTATGGAAAAGACATATTGCATCTGGATGTCATCTGCTTCTCCCAAATAGATTTTTATTACATATTTATTATTGTTGTGCAAAAGCTAAATGAAGGAGGACCCCTCAGAAAACAAAATTAGTAGAAAGTTAGCTGTAGCGGCTACAGCCGGAGATAAACATAAAGTAGTGAGATAAAGACATGCAGAAATATTTTACAAACTTGTAATGAAAAGGTTATTTTCTGCACATGACAGGACAGTGTCAACTTTGTTGAGTCTGTTTTTCCATCCATATCTGTATTTCAAACTGTCTGTTTTGTACATTACACCAGTAGGAACTGTATCTGAGCTGCATTTAACTGAACTTGATGGCGTGTCTGCACTCACATATGAATATAATAAAAAGCTGACAGAATATGATGTGTTTTAATGCATTTTCATAAACCTGGTAGAATTAAAATTTTTACAGCCCTAAAACTAATTTTGTGCATGATGGATTTTGTTAAGAAGTGATTCATAATTGAAGCTTCATGGTACATTGCATGGAGGAGAATTACAAAACTGGCGTACCAACCCGACCGATTTACTGACAGGTTTAAGCCAAAAACAACAATAATTATCATTATTATACATTTCTGTTTGAGCTAACTTCAGATTTTCCCTGAAAATGACCAGAAATTCCTGACCTTAATGAAATGACCCATTGCTGTTTCTCAGCAGCAGATCAAAATTGTTCCACTGAAGAGATAAACTTAACCAATTATAAATAATCACAGTTGAATAGCTATGTATTACTATCCATAGGCGGCAGAAGCAAATTTCAACTGGGGGGCGCCTGATTGAAGTAGTCCAATGCACCACTATAGTGGTGCAAGTGAGTGACGGCGACTGTCGCCAGCGTCACAAGGCACAAGGTGGTCAAAGAAGGGATTCCCCCTGGGAATCTTTAAATTTTTTAAAATTCTCTCTGTTAAATGGTGCATTCTGAATTTAATTTGTTAATGCAGATATTTTCAACTGCATCAGAGTTTACTTGATATTACTCATTATTTGTAACAAGAAGGGTAGAAAATCTGATTTATTTTATTTCTCAATGTCTTGATTTGTGTACTTCATGTAGCATTAAAATGTATACTATTACGTAGTTTGATCAGTTGATGTTATATAGTCAAATTCATTCATTTTCTGCCGCTTATCTGGGTCCAAGTCGTGGTGGCAACTGACTAAGCAGCTCAATTCACACTTTCCTATCCTTGGCCAGGCCCTACAACTCTTTCTGGGGGATCCCGAGGCGTTCTCAAGCTCCAGCGTGTCCAGGGTCCTCCCTGGGGCCTCCTCCCAGTTGTACATGCCTGGAAGACCTCCCTAGGGAGACGATTAGGGGGCACCCTCACTAGATGCCCGAACCACCTAAGCTGGCTCCTTTCAATGCGAAGGAGCAGCGGCTCTACTTCCGAGTTCCTCCCGGATATTCGAACTTCTCACCCCGTACCTGAGTGTAAGCCTGGATACCTGACGGAGGAACCTCATTTCTGCTGCTTGTCTGCACGATCTTGTTCTTTCTTTCACTACTCAAAGCTCACGACCATAGCTGAGACAGGACCATAAATTGAGAGCCTCGCCTTCTGGCTCAGCTCTTTTTTCACTATGACGGTTCGGTGCAGTGTCCGGAGGACCTCAGACGCAGAACCGATCCCTCTATCAATCTCACCCTCCAGCTTACCCCCACTCGTGAACAAAACCCCGACATATTGGAACTCCTCCACTTGGGGCAATTACTCTCTCCTGATCCAGAGGGGACAATCCACCCTTTTCCGTCAGAGAACCATGGTCTCAGATTTGGAGGTGCTGATCCTCATCCCATTCGCTTCATACTCAGCGTGGTCACAGGAGGTCACTGTCTGATGAAGCCAACAGAACCACATCATTTACAGAAAGCAGAGATGCGATTCTGAGGTCGCCAAACTGGACACACTCGAATCCTTGACTGTACCTTGAAAATCACGAACAGGATTGGTGACAAGGGGCAGCTCTATATATTCAAATTATTTCTGAAAATAAAAAGTGGGGCCCCCCCATATTAAAACCCTAGGGGAGCTGGTGCCCGCCTCCGCTCCGCTCCGCTCCCCTTCTGTTTTCGCTCCTATTGTTCATGAGTTGAAGTAAAATATCTGAGACTTCTTCTGTACATACAAAAGTCTATTTTCCATTAATTTTGTTCATGGAAATTTTCACAAGTTTCTTAAAATCCGTGGTCGTGAGCACTTTACCTTTGCTGAGATAATCCATCCACCTGGGAGGTGTGGCACATCAAGATGCTGATTAAACAGCATTGCACAGATGTGCCTTGGACTGGTCACAGTAAAAGACCAGTCTAAAATGTGCAGTTGATCTTGAAAAAAAAAAGGTCTTTATTAGGTGAAGAAGCCAGAACTGGTGGTCCTGGGCTGCCATGGTTACACAATTTGTGCAATTGTGAAACTGGTTGGAAACAACATGGGAGGCAGCTGATAGATAGATAGATGGATGCATGGATGTACTTTATTGATCCAAAATTGGGAAATTATTTTGTTTTCGGGAGCAATATAAGAATAAAAATGACATAAAAATAAAGATAAAAAATTATAAGAATACACCAAATATGCAAAATAACAAAATATACAGCTAAAAATAGAGTAGAAAAAAAGGAGAAAAAAAGAGGACAGTACATACTGTGCAATTTAAACCAGAGTTACAGAGCAGAGAGTTGATTGTGCCCCCTGTCTGAAAGGTGTGTTATTGTAGATTTAAGCTGCAATCTCACTATAAGGTTTACCCCAGTGTGTGGTTGTTGCAGGGCAAAGTCGAGAAAATTGGCCAAACATCAGCAAAACTCACATTACCGGAGTTTGGTAGCGAACCTCAAATGCAGCACAGCGTTCCACAACATGGTGTTAGCGGAGGCGGGCATTAGCCAGCGCTCCATTAGAACAAGTGTGACATTTGCCAACGTGGCACCGTGTGGGAGAGGGGTTTGACACACCACTGTCCAGTGATTCTGAGCAGGCAGGGCGAAGCAGCACCCAAACGTCAGCCAGCGTAGACGAGCACACCAGTAACTTTGGCTAGGGGAGGCTAGCGGATGCCAATGGAGGCTAGCGGCGGGAACTTGGTCATAGTGGAGATGAACTTTCTCTAACGGGCTCCAACGTAGCCAGAGGTATGTTGGCAAACGGTGACAAATTTTAAACATGTTGAAAAGTTTTGGACGCAGTCAACGTTCATTGGCGGAGGATGGCAGAGCCCAGCGGATGCCAACGGAGGCTAGCGTTCACTGACGTTTCCAAATACGTTCATCTACGTTGCCCCAAATGTCTAGGTGAGATTGCACTTTTAGTAAGGCTGCAAAGATTTCCTGTAGTGGTCCTTGTGACAACGAAGCTGTAGGAGGCTGCTTGAGAAGGTGCCTCGCTGTCTGTCCAGTGTGTGGTGGAGAGGGTGGTCCGGGTTATCCATGATGGATAACAGTTTGTTCAGAGTCCTCCTCTCCATCACAGATTCAAAAGCCTCCAGCTTACGGCCAATCACAGAGCCAGCTTTCTTAATGAGTTTGTTGATGTCGCTGGCTCCGATGCTGCTCCTTCAACAGACCACAGCGAAGAAAAGCACGCTGGCAACAATAGAATGATAGAACATTTCCAACATCTCGCTGCAAATGTGGAATGATCCTGAGCTTCGGCTGAATCAATATCTTCATATGCCACACCTACCAGTTGGATGGATTATCTTGGTAAAGGTGAAGTGCTCACTAACACAGATTTGAACACATGACCACAAAATTTGAGAGAAATTAGCCTTTTGTGTGCATAGAAGAAATCTTAGATCTTTTACGTCAATGCATAAAAAATGGGAACAAAAACAAAAGTGATGCATTTATATTTTTGTTGGGCATAAATTGTTAGATTATTTGGTGGATCTATCAGGTGCACTCTAATGAGTGCTTTTGTAGTTGTATGTGTATCTTGCTTTTGTACTGTGTTTTTGTGGTTTGGTTGATGTGTGTGACTGCACTGCTATTTCCACTGCAGTTCTCATGCACCTTTGTGTGTTTATTGGCGTGTGTAATCGCTGCCACAATGACTGACTCTCCAAACTAGTATAATCAGACACTGGTCACTTTGGCAGCTCACCAAGTCAGTCCAGAGCCAACAACGGGACATAAACCATCCCGCGCACACTAGACTCAAACAACAAAAGCCAACAGCTCCAGTCTATCCAAAGCTAGCCTGAGTTTCTAACGGCTTCTTTCCCTCTTCTGTCTGCCACCCCCTTCTCTCATTTCATCCCTCTCTTTTTCTCCATCCTCCGGTCTCTTTATAGAACCCAAGGCCTCAGAGGGACGTTCCATTTGGACGACTGCCATTTTAGCACAGTCTTCCACAATAGTGTACATTTACACATGCTTAGACGCAGATATCTATGTGTGTCTGCGCACAAATGCACTCAGACATAATTTGTACTGTCTCCTTGAAGCGTCTTAGTTACAGAAAACCTTCTTTACATCGCACACAGTTCCGACAGTGTGAAAAGTAAGTGTGAGGTTGTCCCTCTTCACACTTCTTCAACTCAACATCGAGGACTACAATCATAGCCTGTATATATATACTGGACAAACTCTCCGTGACATCACCCATAGGTTTTCTGAAGAGCTAGCTTGAAGCTCTTCAGAAGCATCTGATGGTTCCGGATGTCGCCATTATTTATTTATTCACTGGAATGTGCATTGAATGTATTGTGTGTCTTGTTGCAAGTTTGTATATTTTTTTACTGCTGGCTGTGCAACCAATCGGCCCTTGGGGACAATAAAGATTACCTTGACCTTGGCCATCTTGGCAGTGCTTAATTCCGCCTAACGCCAGCCCAACACATAAATGGGTAAAGAGGTGGAGCATGGGCAAGACCGGCATGACCTGAGCAGTACGAACCGAGCACGACGCACCCCCCCAGACTTCCCAAACAAGCTAAGGCTAACTTTGGTTTGGGTGTTTGATTAACGCATATTTTTGTGTACTGGGTGGTGGTTTTCATGACTGGTGGCTTGGGGCAGGTATAACAAAGTATGACCGGCATATTGCCTTGGTAACAGTTGCATCATCAGTAGCGCTAATGTCACTAAGCTACCGATACCAGCTAACAGTGCTAACATACAAATTAAATAATACTAAAATTTCACTCAACTGAAGCACTGGAGCACCGACTTCTTAGATTGTCTGTTAGTACAATTAACTGCACAGCAAACCATATTATTTCAGGTATTTGTAATAAAAATGCTCAGAAAGGACAAACATGGTCAGTGCCTGCTAGCTGCTGTGGCTAGCGGGGGCCTGGAGTATGGACTCCTCTTGGCGATGCACAGCTGTCACTCAAAGCGACCACAGCTCTAATGATTCATAAATTTATGGCTTAAACTATCGTAAACTGATGAGTTATATATATATATATATATAAATATTCAGCCCCGGTACAGTTGTCATGAACGGGAAAACTAGCTATAAAGACCAAAACCATTTTTTGTACCAGGCTGTAAACATATTTATTTCTGCGGTAAAGTTGGGGATTTTAACATGGGTGTCTATGGGGAGTGACTCGCTTTTGAAGCCGGCCTCAAGTGGCAATCCAAGGAGCTGTAAGATTTCTCACTTCTGCGTTGGCTTCATTTATCAGGACAGGACGTTGGGGCTTGAGTAAAATGTAAAAATCTGGTGTTTTGGATTCATAGAAGGGTGCATGACTGTTCTTTGCAGGTAAGACATATACTTTAATGGTGCAAGACTCTTTTGCAAATATACTGTGGTGAATGCACAAGTAAAATTCAATATGTTTCATCATGGAGGTCAATGAGTCCAAACGACCTTTCCATTCCAGGCCAGGTTTGGCTGCGGATCAGGAGATCCCTTTGAGAGAGAGACGGAATGAATGTGAACGACGAAGAGAGGAGGGCCTATTAATTCCTTTGAAAAGTGAAACCAGCCTCCAGGGACTTGCTGGCAAACTTGAGATTGAGTAGACTTTGGGAATTCTCAGACTGGAGATGGTGAAACCATGTCAGTTATCTTGCAGGACCAACAGGCTCTGAAGAGGACAGCTCACCCTTTGTGACTCCACTGAAACCTAAACACTGGGGGTTACTTTTGGACATTCAGTCTACATGCAGCTGCACGGTTTCGAGTCTGTGTTTTCTACTTATGTCTATTCAAATGTGGATTTGCAATATACTCTGGAAAAACAATCTAACCAAGAAAAACCTGCCAAAGGGATTGTTTGTTAAAATGAACATGACTGAGGAGTGTCTGAACATACATAAAAACAAAATCCAAAATTCTGTAACATTGCAGCAGGTGCAGCTCAGTCCTCATTAACAACCTTGTGTTTGTAAAACTTGGTCACAATTTTTCTCTTTAGAAGTTATTATATTTTCTATTTATTGTGTCATTGCTATTTATTCCACAGCGTGACACTTTTTGACAATCTGGCATCAGGTTTGTCAAAAACCTTTGCTGGTACAGTCAGGTCCATAAGAGTTTGAACAGTGACACCACAATGGAGCTAAAAATCTGTGTGCAGTGTAGCTGCGATCTTTAATTCAATGGGTTTAACAATAATATTGCATTAACCATTTATGAATTATGGCCATTCATGTAAATAGTGCCTCCATTTTCAGAGCCCATAAGTACAACCACAAATCAGAAAATGTTGGGACGATATGGAAAATGCAAATTTAAAAAAAAGTGATTCTTCCATTTACTTTGACTTCTGTTTCATTGCAGACAGTATGAACCCAAGATATTTAATGTTTTCCTTGGTCAACTTCATTTCATTTGTTAATATACATTCATTCCTTCATTTCAAGCCTGCAATACATTCCAAAAAAAGTTGGGACACTAAAGCATTTACCACTTTGTACTGTTGCCAATCCTTCTCAAAACACTTAAAATATGTTTTGGCATTGAGGAAACCAAGCAATGAAGAGTTTCAGTTGTTATTTTTACCCCCATTCTTCCTCCAAACATGTCTTAAGGTGTGCAACAATACGGGGTCATTGCTGTTGCATTTTTTTTTTTTTTCTTCAAAATTCTCCACATAGTCTCTCTTGGGGACAGGTCATGACTGCAGGCAGGCCAGTCCAGTACCCATTACCTCTTCTTCCGCAGCCATGCCTTTGTAATGTGTGCAGAAAGTGGTTTTGCTTTGTCTTTTTGAAAAATGCATGAATGTCCTGGGAAAATATGTCATCCAGAAGGCAGCATGTGTTGCCCTAACATCTCAATGTACTTTTCTGCATTCATGCTGCCATCACAGAAGTGTAAATTACCTTTGCCAAGGGCACTGACACAACCCCATACCATGACAGACCCTGGCTTTTGGATTTGTTGCTGATAACTGTCTGGGTGGTCCTTTTCATCCTTGATCCAGAGCACATGACATCCATTTCTTCCAAAAAAGATCTGGAATACTGTTTTGTCTGACCACAATACACATCTCCACTCTATGATGGTCCAACCCAGATGCCTCCAAGCCCAAAGAAGTCGATGCTGCTTCTGGACAAGGTTAACATAAGGCTTCTTTTTTGCACAGTAAAGTTTTAAGTGGCATTTGTGAACA
>OMMV01056271.1:4420-18661 GCA_900302635.1 Chatrabus melanurus
GGGGGGGGGGGTGATGACTTAGTTTACATACGGAGCCACGTGAAGCCGGAGCGGTTGCTGTGTGGTTGCTGTGTTCCACCACAGGAGAAGTAAAATCGGCGGGATGTTGTTGTGTTGCGGGGTAAGTATTTATATTTAATTTAGTTTCTCCTTGTTGTATGTGGTTTAGACATATTTGATGTCTTTTAACGCAGAAGTATGGATGTCTGTCAACCTCGGGCAAAAGGGTAGGGTCTATTGTCAGTATCTGAAGCTTGGAAGTGGATGATCCACCGTGTTTACTGTGTATGGAAAATGTAAACAACTTGCCGCTGCGATTCCAGCAAATTATTTCGACAGTTTTCTTACCTTTTTGATAAATTCTCCGATGGTTTCCATTTGTGAATTGGCTCAATGCTATTTCCATTCATCGCACATCTGCTCTCTGTTTTTGCAGCCCACTCCTAATGTCAGTGTCGACACCCGAAGTGCCACTCGTGAGTGATTGCTAGTGGCACACTGGATTGTGAAAGCAGTGAATTGTCTAAATAATCAGGTTTAGTGTCTTAAACAAAAAAAAAAGTGTATTTGATTCTTTATCATTAATGACATTGTTAGACAATGACTTGCTGCAGTACTCCAGAAAGGATATTCATTGCAAGTCGTGATGGTTTGACATTTATACAGATTGTACGATAAAATGGCAGCTGTTGTTGTTTAGCATAATCCCTGGATGTAGACAGGAAGCACCAGACAGGACCTGGGTCCAGGTGCATCCTGCCTTACTGTATGGTTGTGAGACTTGGACTCTAACCAGTAGCCTAAGGTGATGACTAGATGTCTCTGCTCTCTTCGGAGGATCCTTGGGTACCACTGGAATGACTGTGTCAAACGAGCGGTGACTTAGGGAAACTAATCAGCTATGCCATTTTGGCCATGTGGCACATTTCTTTGGGCACGATCCAGTGCGTAGGTGCCTCTGTGTTGAGGGCCCCGCCCAACTTTCGCCTGGCAGCCACTCATTGAAACAGGTATGGACCTGTTGTCTGCCTGAGTGGTTTCCATCCAGGACCTAAACTGGTTCCATGGTGTGGTGGATGCAGGTACACGTGACACCAGCGCTCCCAGACGTGACTTGATGACAGTTTGAGAACTTGTTATTTTGGTAGAAAAGCATTTAAAACCAACTTTGGAAGGCATGATGCATCTTCATCTTCTTGCTTAACCCTAGAACACTAATGTTTAGTGAGTATATCATGTAACCACCCATGGCATGGGTAGAAATCTCCCAACCTGTCAGTTGACATTAATTTTCTCACAATAATACTCGTGCGGCATCGTCTTGACCTCATTATGTAATGGTCAAAACAGCAGCCATTCTGAAATGTTAAGCTTATTTATTATAGTTATGTTTCGTAATTTTCCCCATACTTTGCTCTTGTAAAGTTCTACACTTGATTTGTTCAGGCAGCGTCCAATCTGGCAGCGTGAGCCGTCTTTGAAATTTGCATTGCTGAAACCACGAACAGTCTTGAAGAGTACAGTCATTTCCACCAACCCCACCCGCGGATCGATGTTCTGGGAATCACAGACCTCAACATGAGCTCAGACCTCCATTATCTCCCACAACACTTCACTGGCATCAGCTGCGTGGACGAGGAGGCCACGCTCACAGCGGGACACACCATTGACTTGATTTACTGGGATGTTAATAAGTGGAGGAAACCGCATTGCTTCACTTATATCTGAGGTTTACATTTCATAGTGAATGGGAACATTCAGCAGTTGGGTTCCTGAGTGCAAGAAGAGACTGATGAGCACCCTGAGGGTAGAAGTATACTGAGCTAAAATGGCAAGAATGGTCCATTATGTACCAGCTGCTCTGAAAACATGTTTCAGAAAAATTACTTGACCAAATAGTGCTTTTAAAAGAGGGTCACAGTGTACACATTTTCAGACAGCTAAATTGTCCTAATAACAGACAAGTTCAGGGTTGCAGTGCATGTGTGAAAGAGGCTGTGCCTGTAGCTTTAAATGGAAAGAAACTGTTGCTTACCATGCCCCATTTCGCTTTCCAAAGGGGACGTTTCGCTCGTCCTCCCACAGATCATGTGGGAGTGTCTGACAATAAGCTCAGTAGATATTAAGTAAGCAGAAATATTAAAGTTGCTGCTAAATTGCTGGAACCAAACAGGAATAGACTGGTTAGACGAACGAGGTACCAATATTTGGCCCCACAGGCCTGTAGAGGGACTTGAGTAATGTACAGAAATGCGTGTGTGCCGGTTTCTACCCATTGCGTGTGACCCCTGGTGATGCCTGAAAAATCGAGTTTGGTATCAAATTACAGGTCATTGAGAGTACTTTCACGTGGTATAGCTTTTATCTTCATTGGTGGCCCTTGGAGGCCATACAGCGAGGTTGAAATATGAAACTTGCTGATTTTTGGGGTCCTGCAAACAGACAGTTTTAAATCACTTCCCAAAGCCTTCAATGTGACCCCATGTTACTGACTCTGTATGCCTCACATAATGCACAAGTTGATTACACCCTTATTTTAGGGTCATGTGACCACTTTGGGCAGAGAGGTGTTATAAAACCTATCAATATGGATATCAAATTAAAGGTATTTGACAAAGCTGCCTACGTAAATTAGTTTTACTCGAATACCCTGTCACTGTAGTGCGTGGGAGGGGTCCAAAATTGGCCATTTTCAGATTTCAATCTCACCCCAGGGACTACAAGTCAGCACGTACAGAAATTAAGGCTATACCACATGAAAGTACTCTCAATGACCTTTAATTTCATACCAAACGTGATATATTTTGAGAAAATCTAAATTTTGATAACCCTCTTTGTACCATTAGTGAATTTTTCAGGTATCACCGGGGGGGGTCACACGCAGTGGATGGAAACCGTCAGACATGCATTTCTGTACATTACTCAAGTCCCTATACAGGCCTGTGGGGTCAGATATTGGTACCTCGTTCATCTAACCCAGAGGTGTCAAACTGATTCCAGAAAGGGCCAAGAGGGTGCAGGTTTTCTTTGCAACCACCGACTCCACCAGGTGATTTCACTGATTACCATCACTTTGTGCAGATTGGATGAGTTCATCATTGAAATCACCTGGTGACGTGGGCGGTTGTAAAGAAATCCTGCACCCTCTTGGCCCTTTCTGGAATCAGTTTGACACCTGTGATCTAACCAAACCCGTCTGGGCTGCCGGTCTAGACGAGAGATGTTTCAAAATAAAAGTACGTCATCAAATTTCAATATTCATTACAACCTACGACCTCCATTTCTCAAATGATAGGATTTGACTTGTGTCTGTAAATTTGAGTTACTGTATCTTGATACTACCTGATACATCAGTTAAATTTTGTGGAGGGGTAGGGCTTGATCCAAGTAAGTGCTGTTTCAATTTCAACTACAGCACCAAATCATAACATAAGTTTCCTCAAAGCACCATACATAAGGTCTAGACCAGTGGTTCCCAACCTTGGTCCTTAGGGACCCCTAACCTGCACACTTTCTATCTCTTCCTGGTCTGCCAATGCTTAGCCAATTAAGCAGACAGCTGAATGCATGAGATAACCGTGAGTTCATTCCAAAACTATTCAACATCCGAATTTCTTTCATAGTATCCTGGCACTCATGGACTGATGAGGCTCCCGATCTAGTGCCTTTGCCAATTTTGGCTTTAACATTGTGAGATGGGTATCACTTACCTATTTCACAATGGGATAGGGATTGGACTACCAATATGTAGACCTGGGTTTGTTTCCTGGTCACGCCACCTGTTTGTGTCCTTGGACAAAACACTTCATCTGCATTGTCCCAGTCCACCCAGCTATAAATGGGTACCAGCCTTAGCTGGGGAAGTAAACTCCCCTCTACAACTCCTCCCATCCAGGAGTAGTTGTGGGTTCTCATCCACTTCATGCTACAGTATCTGGGGATAAGCAGCAACACCAATAGACCCTATCGCATAGAGTCACTTACGAGCCAACGTAGGGGGCGCACTATTGTTTTTGCCTTTTTTGCCAAGATTTCAAGACAGCCGTACTTCCACCTGGTAGTGTTGTAACCCACGCTGTGTTCAGGAAGCGAGAATTAAAAATACATAAAATAAATCTAATAATTGTAAATCAGATCAGACGAAATAAGAAATAAATAGTAAGTACATACCTTGCAGCACAACTGCATCCTGCTGATTTTTACTTCTCCTGAAGCGGCGCACAGTGCGCTGCTGTCCGATACAGCTTCGGCTTTGTTTGCTTCAATACTTCCAAGTTCTACGAGTTCGACGTGAGGCTCATTAAACATCCAAAAGCCATCATCACACTTGTGTTTGTTTGTTTTTTTAATTCTTTCATTTGTCCAACCACAATCAATAAGCAGGCGAGCGTAAACGTCGCAAATACGAAGCGAAAGTCCCGTGTCCACGGCACAGCTGTCCGGTTCCGATCGCCAACAGAGCCGTACGCTGTAGTCAACCGCTGGCGCCTCCTCGCCGAACCTTCATGGTCACACTCTTCCAAAATCAGATAAACTTGGGCGGCTTTCTCGTAGACACATGTAGAAATAAAACGTATTTTCCAGGCACTGCAAAGCGAAACCGTTCACTGTATGAAAGAGACCGGAAATTCGGTCGCCTTCCAAAATCTCCAGAAGTTGACGACGCAGTGCGTTCCGGGTGGATTTTTGTCTGAGCCTCACAGCCTATATTCATTTACCACTTTTTGAGATGGGGCATTGTGGCCACATTATAATGGGACAAACACATCTGATAGTTTTGATTAATCAAGAATAGACTGTGTAGTTTGGTCCAGATATGGATCTGGAACTGGCAGACAAAGTGTTTGAATTATTTTGCTCCAGGACCAAACTGTTCATGCCATGCACACACGTTCTGTTGGTTCACATGTAGGAAACATTATAAACTCAAACTAATGTAATGTATGTTCGCAGATTTTTGATTTTAATCATGTCAAACAATAATGGAACACAAGCCAATCCTGGATCCATAATTTTGGGAAGGTCTTGGGAAGAGGAAGACGCTGGCAAAAGTTGCAATGTTAGATTGCTGTTTATTACGTACAATATATAAGTTGACTTTCAAGGAAACTGATACTAATGTCTGTGAAAACTTCACATGCTTTAACAGCATCACTGGGAGCAGAATGTGTTTAAGCGTTCAAAATAACCAGTGAGATTGTTTTAGCAGCGGTGCCGAAACAGAAGGTCCGCGGTCTCTGTGAGATTAATAATCCATATTGTGTTCTTGTTTATGTAATGACGGCCTCGTAAAAATATTAGCAGTCCGGTGATTAGTATCAGCAATGTAAATATGTATGTAACTGTCCTGCCTGTATTTCAGAAGGTAAAGAAAACTCAACTTGTATTTATTTTCTCTTGTGAAAATTATGATTCCCAGCATCCCCGAAGCTGTCGTACTGCTCACTTCATTTATCTTGAATTAATCCAGAACAGAGACACGCTAATCTCAGCAATGAGGCAAACTTCCAACCAGACAAAATAAATCAGGGGGCTCGGATTAATGTATAGCCACACAGGGCAAAAGTTCTGTGGTGTTTAAGAAGAGCCACTGCTGAAATAGAGGGGGCACCACCACTCAGCACCTCATTTATTTGGACGGGTCGGGCAGGAAATGCCATCCAGAAAACTCCAAACATTGGTCTGTTTCCCATCTTGTAGGTAGGAGCTGCGTGATGAAATCTTTTTGCATACAAACAAATAAGCTTCAATGAACACAGTAATTATGTAGGAATACGTTAAAATTATGCAAATATTTCCCAAAAGTGAATTAAAAAACTTGAGCTGTACATCAAAAAGTGAAGGCTACACTATGTGAACAGTATTTCGCCTAATATATGCATTGGTATTGTAGTGACATTATTTTGCATATTGGTAATTGGCAAAACCTGATCGATCCAGACTAAATAGGTGTGTATTTTTCCAAAGCTAACACTGCCTTCGACCTTAATATGAAGCCTCTGGGCGGGACTGCAAATGCAAATCAAACACCTGTCCAGAGGCTCGGACACTTCATTGTCAAACACTTATGTGACCAATCGCTTGAACAATACCTACTACCGACCGGTAGGTAACCATAATTTATAGTTGCCTCGAATCGCCCTCGGGGGTTTTCCTTGTCTGTGGAGACACAAACCTGCACATTGAGCATGGATTCAGGTCTTCCTGTAACAATACCATAAAACTAACCTTCACCTTAACCCTAACCTGAACCTATCAAAAGCACAGATTGGTTTTGGCTTTAATACCAGGCAGAGACCAGACCAGGATTTCCACCCCTCCACTGCCAGCTATTCCATTCTGAGAATGTTGCTGTGTGCACGGCGCGTGGAGGGACACCCGATCTTTCCCTCTGGTAACGCCAGATATTTGGCAAAGCATCGGTTTTTGACACCTCGCAATGAGAACCCTGTCCAAATGATAACCCATCTCAAACCTCATGGCGCCACAATCTCTTCCTAGATGTCTCTCGACCTCGTAGGCTGCAGCTCCCAGAGACGTGAATGTCACTGCCAAGTTAAGTGAATTTCTCAACACGTTCGACACTTTCACCACTGATGGCTGAGTCCAGGGAGTAATTGAGAGCCTGGATCTCAGTCTTGATCCAGGACATTCACAAAACCAGACGCTCTGACTCCTCACTCAGCTTCTCATTAAAACGGCTCATCGTTTTTGTTGTCCTGTCCTGTCCGTTTCTCTCAGGAAAACCCGCTGTCAAACACTCACAAACGGCAAAATAATGCCAGAAGATCTGTGATCCACTTGTACCCTACAACTTTGCCAAAAGTCCAGGTGCTGAAGTGTAGAGTTCGTACACATTTGTCATCAAAGAACCCAACGACCGATGAATGTCCAGACATGCATGAAGTCGGTTTCAGAGCCAGCGGCATTCGTGTCTGAAGTATGAACAGAGTCTAACGCAAATTATAGTCGGGGATTGTTACGGACGTGAATTCAAACTGGCTGCAGCCACCGTGTTCTGTGAAGAAGCAAATTACAATCTTCTTAAAGCCATAATTCAAGTCTGCAGGGGGTAAAAGCCTTTCATACACGGGATAGATTTTGAGTTCAGTATTTTATTTTAAATACTTTCCTGTGGCTTTCTAAGGTTTCCAGTACTCATTACACTGCCCTCTGTGGCAAAGTCGTCCAGCCATCACGCGAGCAGACCGGAACAAACCATACAAAAGATTTGCCAGAAGAATTTGATTCAGATGAATGGATGAAGTTCATTTCTGCCTCTTTTTTTTTTCTTTTTTTTTTTTTTTGTATTTCTGTCTCCATAGCAATTTAAAATAGCTTGTCTTTACAAATATGGATTCTTGGCCTTATTAAACTCATCTGCCCCAATGCACGACATGTGGCAAAAATGTATACTTATCGTTGCAGCATGGTCAAAATAAAGTGTAGTTCAGCCAGTTCACTCGGGTCTCGTTGGTTCAAAGCAGTCAGGCGTGTCAACACGAGGACACTGATCAGAACCCATCCGGAGACTCAAAGCCATTTTTGCAGCATGATTATCGTCTTCCTCTTATGCAACCAAAATCCATTTGTAATTTGGGGCGTATAGAGGCAGATTACAAACATAGACTTTTCTGATTATTCACATTTGCATATAATTCAAACAAGCAGCGTCTTCCCACCAGTGGACGTCTGGAAAGTGTTGACATGAATACCAATAGCTGTTTTCTTTCGGCTGATATTCATCGTGAGACCGTTTTTATGGAAATAAATTAAAAATAGTGTTTATTTGTTCATTGGAAACAAATTCCTTTTGGTGGTTTGACAGATTTCTGCGTCCACAGAGTTCAAATTATAGGAAAAGCATAAAGTGCTCTGGCAGGCAGTGCTGTGACAAACAAAATACCAATGTTCCACTGAGAGTAAATGTATATTCAGTAACTGTCAACACTGCATGTGAAGTCCTGTTCCCATCTTGTACGAAAGTAATGCACAAAAGTTCATGCATATATTTGTACGTATTTTCGTGATGACATCACAGGCGACAAGGTGGCGGATTATCTCAATGAAAAAAATGTGGTAAGTTGTATTATTATCATAATAACCCTAAACGCTTAAATGTGAAATGTGCGTTGCGCATGCAGGTGGATATTTGCAGGAATATCCACGAAATATCGTGCTTACCTTTGAGTATGATGTACAGAACGCGTCATGAGGACATGTTGTCCATCCATCCATCTTCTATACCCGCTTACTCCAATTAAGGGTCACGAGGGGTGCTGGAGCCTATCCCAGCAGTCATTGGGCGAGAGGCAGGGTACACCCTGGACAGGTCGCCAGTCCATCGCAGGGCAGGACATGTTGTCCATTTGCATATTAAAAGCCCATATATGATATTACCGTCTTCTTGGAAGCTGGAAGATATGGAATGCAATTGCAAAGAAGTGTAATTGAGATGAGTCGTATTTAGTTTCAGTGCACACTGCTGTCAGCATGAAGACATCTCAGCTTTTCTCTGCAATTCAAACATTTAGGCTGAAGGTCTTCAAAATACTTTATCTTGCATTTGAAATCAATTTGATCATTTGATCTATGTAGATCCAAAAATCAATGGCATGCTCAATCCTCAAACTAGTTCTACTGGTTTTAGTTTGGGTGCTCTTTGTTCCAAGGAAAAATTTTCTCTACTGACCAAGGCACTCCTTAATTAAAAAGTCTTTATTTCAAAAATGACATGTCCTGCATGGACCAGTTAAAAATGCCCGCGCGTAGCGGCATGGCATAGTAAAACGGACAGAAAAGTGGTTAGTTTTATCAGGGCAAAAGAGAAGCACAGGTGCTGACAATCAACCCTGAAGCTCTACAGCTAATTGCCAGAACCCGCCCCTCACATGCTTCCCAGCACTAAAAGCTGTCAATCACATTTCAAATAAAAAAAATACAGACAACAGTGAGGAAGATGCACACATATGCATGACAAGTACAATCACAGAAAAGGTCTATAATCTATCTCCTCATTTAAACCTGGATCATCCATTGCTTTAAAATTCCAACATTTTTTTTAATCTGTCACCCCCACGTATCGATTTCTTGATCAGTTCAATACTCTGGATCCTTAGAGATGAAGGGTCACTGTGGTGTGTTTCTTTATAGTGTTTGGCCATTGGGTAATCTTCATTATTGACCCGGATTGCGTATTTGTGTTCAGAAAAAAAGGTCTTTTAGTTTTCTTTTGGTTCTGCCCACATAAAAACATCCACATGGGCACTGTAGGCGATGGACCACAAACTCAGAGTTACAGTTAATGAAGCCAATCGTCTTGTATTCTTTCTGTGTTCTCAGATCACAAAAACTCTTGCTTTGAACAACACCTGCAGAAGTCACTTGGACGAAACATCTTGAAGACCACCAAGAGGTCCGGCTGCTGTTGAGACTTCTAGATATGAACAAAAAAGTCCTATTTCTGTAGTAATTGCACTTTACAAGACAGTTTAGGCTTCCTCGAGTCAGTAAGGCTTCACTTTTATTGCTGACTTACTGACTGATGAAAGCGGCCAGGCCACTCTGTGCACACCGGATTCCGCTCGATCTCAGAAGTGAAGCAGAGTAACGCCTGATTAGTACTTGGCCGGGAGACACCAGGAGCTGTGTGTGTTTCTCCATGGAGAACTGCCGTTGCTTCAGGAATGGCATCCGGCATAAAACCTGTGCCAAATCCCAATGCGGATCTGTAATTGATCTGCTGTGGCGACCCCGAGCAACCAGGGGCATCTGAAAGACAAACACCAACTCAGGCTGTTGAAAACACATTGAGCCCCGTGTTACACCCAGTGCAAAGTATCACTGCTTGTCTGCACCCAAAGCAGATGTCCTTTATGCGCACGCATCCTCTGAATCACAGTACCAATTGCGCTCATGTGGGCGTGGTGATCTAAGAAGCGAGGTGTGGTCGGGCTCAGAGGTGGCGCGGTCACCCAAAAACATTTGCACCTTAAACCACCAACAACGAGAACTGTTGTCTAGCACTGTACAAAGAGCGCAACAGTCAGACGCGCCTTACATAAGCGGATTCACAACACATGTACACTCTGCCTGCACAAATCTGCAACAGTCACCTGCAATGGTGTAATTTTAATATGTCAGCGTATCATGGCCACTGTAGGGGAAAGAAGAAAAAAAATGGACCGTGAGGAGGGAGGAAAAAACACCTTCCTCTCTGGTTCCTTCCGTCTCCGGGACATTACTAAAATACATGACAAAATGAAAACAATGGTTGAAAACAACCATTAGATGGAATAAGAGTAAATGCTCTGCAAAAAAAACTTGCAACTTGTTGCATGCTTCACCCCAGGGAGCTTTTGTTGCCGCTGTCCGCTGTGCGCTCTGACAGATGGGTGCCAATCTGTTCACAAGCCAGGAATCCTTTCACTTGCGTCAGCTTCCTCAGTACCAAAGCGCTATCCGCCTGGTGCACTCCACTTTAATGGGAATATCAAGTGCCACTGTGACAGGTTGATATCATGTTCAGACTACAAGCATGAATAATGAACACGGTAAACTCGAGCCTTTTGCGCACCACACCCCGCTTTGCGCCGGTATGTCCCATCGCTTAAATAGCAAAGTGTGCTCAAGCACGCCCCAAATGGGCTTGCACCCTCTGTGCAGGTCCTATTTGCATCCGCCGTTAAAATAAGTTAGTGTACTTGCGTTTACAGCGACTGACGCATTTGCACGGAGGTTTGAGAGTCGTCCTAATAGGCTGAGAATACACATAATAAAGGGAATGTGCACACTATAATTTGAAAGGGCTGGGTTGTGTTGTTTGAGTCAAATGTCGACAATTAGCATGTTGTGTTACTGTCAACTATTTTTTTGTACATTTAGAAAAATGAACCCCCTATCGGCAAGCCCCCTGGTGGTTTGGAAATCTATTTTAAAAATACGTGCATATAATAAAACCCTTAACTGGGAATATGCAGGTTCAGAAAATGGAAGGATGGATGCATATAATAAAAATTAATTAATTTAGAAACTCTGTGATAATAGTCAAGAAGGAGACTTCGTTTAACTTATTTTTCAGCACTGTGGATAGGAACAAAAAAAAGCAAAGCCTATGAGATTATTACCAAGAGCTTGACAAATATTTGGACTGTGCAGTGCTTTGGGCTCCGGGGATTTGTTACTTTCAATGTGAAACGACAGTTTGATTAATTACAGGAATTCTCAGTCGTATTGAAAGAGAGGTTAAAGAGAATCGAAACTCCTGGATGGAGTCCCTGACTTTCTGTGAGTGCTAACAGGGACTCGTACCCTCTCACCTACAACATTACAAAACCGCAAAAGCAGATCCTGGCTCAGCATCCAAGGGCAAGTTGACCTGATTAACTTGAAGGAGAAGCAGTGGGTTTGATGAGGTCAAGTTGCTAATGATGTGGTCGGAAGCACGATGTTTGGTCCTAAATTTGATTGCAGGTCAATTTAGCAATCCTCAAACAACGGTGAGCTTTATTTTGAAGGAAGTCATCAAAAACCCCACTTCCCACAAGCATAATTAGAATATGGTTATGGTTGTCTGTCTGCCATAGCTGTAGAGTATCTGTCATCTTCTCACAGAAACTCTTAAACCACGTCTCCAGCATGATCGGGTACGACTGTCTGTGCTCGAAAAGCATCAGAGTTCTACTGATGCATCATAGTCAACAGAAAATACATTAATCATGTCTCCTTCTACATCATCATATCGACATTACTTTTAATGTAATTTTTTTAAGATGCACATTTCAAGGAAAAAGGACAAACTTTTCAAAGCCCCTAATTTTAAGAAATGACCTGCTGGTGGTTTTACCTTGGCTGAGATGAAACATGCGTACATACTTTGAGCACAACCCGTGCAAAACAGATTTAATGTCCCTCTCTATTGCCAAGTCATAAAGAAATCAGAGAAACGGCCTGGAAGGAAAGCCAAACATTGTGAGCGTTCTGCTTTTTGTTGGCCGTATGGAATTTGAACCCACGGTTGCGCCCCATTTTTGAGAGGAAAGTGGTTTTGGACTGTGAACGATTATGGGATGTGCGTGCATTCCATCTCTTTGTTTTCACTGAGACCTTGTTGCAGGTCACGACACTTCCACACCTCAGCATGCCATGACGCTCATGTCTTCAACCTGCAATTTACCTCAAGAACTCAGACCAAATCCAAGGATAAGCACTGGCACAAATGGGCCTCGGGGGCGTACATAGTATGACTACTTCTTGTTCTTCTCCTTCTCCTCATGCCCAAAAACCTTCCACATCACTCATTATATTAGACAATGGGCCAAATCCAAAAAGGGCCTTATTTATTGAATTGGTTGCACCCCCCCCCTGCAACTTTAGTTCGATGGTACTACATTGTGCCTGGGTCTATGGAGATGACATTTTCACTTGTTGTCAACCTGTCAGGTAATTATGACAACAGCTTTTTTATAAACGAGGGCGTTGGTACGGAGGTGGTTAATTGTGTACATACAATATGGCCGCGGTTCCAATGGAAAAAGACTGTCCAGGGTGGTTCTTAAACTTACATAAACTTGGAGATATATTTTTGTAACTAACTAGCTAGTTGTACTAGGTATATTTTGGTAAAAATTGTAAATATGCCCTCAAAACAGGGAAAAAAACATATATTTTTGTTGTTTTTTCACACAAATATTACATTTTGATTGTGTTTCACCAAGTTTCCCATATTCATTCTCAAAATGTACAACATACCAAGTAGTTATGCTTAACTAGTAATGTTCATGCCATTTGTAGATATGCTAATGATTCTGATATTGCAGGAATCATTCAAGAACAAAACGGCATTTTTGAGGGAGGAATGAAGATTTTTGCAAAATCGCCAATTTTGGCCATTTTTGGGGAAGGGGTAGGAAATTGCTTATCACACCAATACTATTGAAGACAGAGAGCTCAAATTTCATGTGGAATAGTAGGAATAACCAATAAATACAACTCTGTTATTTAAGTTGATGGACATTCAACGAATTAATAGAAATTTGGATTTAAAGTGAATATTTTGAAGAAAAAAACGCCAAAAAAAAATGCCCGTTGTTCAGATAAATTGATGTGATTTCCCATTTTTAGGCAATGGAGAATAAAAACCTAATTGATCATTTGCTACAGATATAAGCCTTGTTTCATTTATATGACCTTGAGGACCTTCCTGGACAAGTATTTCCAATGGTTACATGGATATCATACATTTTCACTTTTTATAGCCTCGGTACCGACCCCTTGTTTATAGACAGCTTGTGCAAACAACAACAAGTGAAAATGTCATCCTAATAGATCCAGGAACAATGTGGTACCATCAAACTAAAGTTGCGGGGGGTTGGGGGGGAGGTGCAACCAAAGTGCACATTTCTGGATTTGGCCCATTGACTATATGGAATGTGCAAAAGCCTTCTCTGCTGCTCAAACGGGTTAATGGATAAAGCTGGACATTGTTGGGGGCAGCAGATTGAGGGATTTTTAGCTACAACAGCTACAGGTGGCTCATGAAATCAGAACACGTGAAGAAAAAGCAAAGTTCGCTCTCTGAATCTGTTTTATGCCCTCTGCTCAGTTAGCATTATAGTTTTAAGAGTGAGAAATTGCTTTACATATTCATGTTGAACATGTGATATCTGAGTGGATAGATATACGAGGATGTTAAAAGCCAGAAGTCTAAAGTTTAAAACCACACCGACGAGCTTTAAACTTGTTTTTAGTTAATGTGTTATCATGTCATCATATCATATAAATAAAGCGAAGTTTCTTCTAAAGCGTGGGACTGCCTCTACAGACTTTAATATTAGTCGTAGCCCCTTCAGATTTGGCATGGAGACAGAGGGGGACACCCCCTAACATTTTGTCTTATTTGGAGTTTTCCAGGTAGGACATATACTGCAAGGCTGGCACTATTGTTCCTGTTGGAGGCCTATTGTGTGGCTTCTGCTGCATGAAATGTCACCAAAATTGGCAGGAAAGTTGGTTTTGATGAGTAGAAAGTGACAGAAGGTGGTTTTAGAGCAGCTGAACAAAAATACAGATTGTGCAAGTCTACCCTATTTTCGAGGAATTTCTAGCCTTTGACCCCCAAATCAACAGACAAAAAG
Source organism: Chatrabus melanurus (assembly GCA_900302635.1). Classification (NCBI taxonomy): domain Eukaryota; kingdom Metazoa; phylum Chordata; class Actinopteri; order Batrachoidiformes; family Batrachoididae; genus Chatrabus; species Chatrabus melanurus. Next base: position 18,556 of record OMMV01056271.1, read on the forward strand.
ATCCTTACTTTGTCTTCATTGTGCTTGAATCAATGGATTTCTGCCTCAAATAGACACTATATGTGCAAAGCCACATTGTTTGTTGGGAAAACTATTTGTTTCAGTG
>OMMV01056294.1:2647-17662 GCA_900302635.1 Chatrabus melanurus
AGGGGGGAAAAAAAATTTTTTAAAATAAAAAAAAAAAAATTGGGAAAAAAAATTTTTTGTTTTTGGGGGGGGGGGGGGGGCATTGATCTAAACTAGGATGAGTTGATTCTCAACATAATTGATTTAGTTTTCTGTCTCTCAACTGATACAAATGGTGTTAACTCTATTGCACAGCCCTGTACATTGTCAATTTCTTTAGGGAAGAATAAATAAAAATAAAAAAAGACGTTAAAGTCAACATATTTGTCACTTCCTGTTGTGCTGCAGTCAGCGCCAACACTGGGAGGGAATAGGCTCATTTAAATACAGTGCGGGAAACTGAACAACAAGCCACGCCCAGTTCTTTAAAACCAGCCACATCCGGACGCGAGGGAGCGCTCGTAGCCAACAATGTGGCTGTGCTCTGTGACAATACAAAACACCGAAATATTACAAGATATTTACTGTAAGGTCGATAATTACAGAGAGAAAACGTGTCTTTGTGCACACAGGCTACACAAAGCCGCGTAGGTACCTGCTGTGTTTTGACATTTACAGCCTCAAATGAGTTCGAATCCCTTCCGATGGCTCAAAATACAAAAGGTAGTAATAACATTAAAAACATTTTCTCTTTACGATTAGTTATTTAAAGGTTTTCTTTCACTTTTCCTAAGTGTTGACAAGTGCAAACAATCAGAAGTCTGTATATGGGGAAAAAACAAAGTAAAATCGGTTATTGCGAGCATATGCTCTATTTTAGGAGCAGGAAAGTGTAAAACTACTAATTTTACGTGTTGCACATGATGAGGATGTGAGGTAAACAAGACAGCAGTTATCAAGTAACGACCCGACAGAAAAAGCACGACAAAAATGACAGACGCCTATTGTTAAAAAAAACAAAAAAAAAAACGTCACGTAACATGCGTTAAAGTCTATTCAACAACAACAAACATGCTCCGATAATTCATAAAAGTATTTAGCAGAATTTGCTCGGTTAATTTAACCAAAAGCGAGGCGAGGACTTTGCCAAATTAGCTACATGTCAGTAAGCTAGCTGTTAGGCAGACATAATGAACGTAAAGTTTCCAGACTAAACGAAAAACTTCCTTTACCTGTTTGTACGCCCAAATCAAAATGCGAATTTGCCGTTTAAAAACCAAAGCGGAAACTTTTCCCCCTCAAATTAGTTCTTTGCAGGGTTTGTCCGTCAAACTATCCGCCTTGTTCAAGAGATCAATGAGTTATTCTTCAAGACTTTGATTGTCCCAAAAATGGAGTGTCACTATTGGCTGTCACCTTCTCGGGACATGAAGCTCATTGGGTAGAAGAGGTGTCAATCTAAAATGTGACCGGCCCTCAGCTCCAGCGCGCGAAACTACAGTCTCGTGGGTGCAGAGGTTCATCGCGAGATTACAGCACAGTCTATTTCAGCCAAATGTTTTTTTGTTGTTGTTGTTGGAAATGTACACACACACAAACAAACAAAACAGCAGCTACAGAACACAGGGACACTTCAAAAACAGGCTTTATTAACAATAATGTAACAAAGAGGTTATATATGAAGAAGTGGAAATTTTGAACAAATACACAAAAACTACAAAAATGAAATTTGAGAAAGATATTGAAAAGTTAATTTTGAGAGAAGACTGCTCTATATTGTTTGAAGCCCAACTATTTTCTTTACCCATGTAAACTACAATATTAAAATTGTGTAGAATGGTATCATGCCAAAAGTGCATGATATAATATAAGTGCAACTTATATTATCCTTTAGTTAACATGGATTAAGTCTCATTGGTTAAACAGGAATAAAATAAAATCTCGTATTACCTGTGTAAAACTACTAAATATTCATAACCTAAATAAACAGGGAATATATCTCATATTTCAGGTTTTGAGCTAATGTTCACTATAGGATAAATTCGTTACCCCACGCTTGTTCTCTAGTCTGGTGTGATATTCCATGAAGCCGAAGCACAGGTTAACTAATAATATTTCCAGGCTGTCAGTGGTCCATGTTTCCTCGTCCTACTTTGTCACATCAGATCCTTCAAACATCAGTATGAGTTTTCTTTATCCCATCTCAATTGGGGTAAAAAATACCAACAGAACAAATATTCCTCAATTGTGATCCCTACTTACAGTGCTATGAAAAGTATTTGTCCACTTCATGATTTCTTCTGCTTTTTTTTTGTTTGTGTGCATCTTATACTAAATTGTTTCAGCAATTTTCTTTAATGGAAGAATTGGCCTCCATTGCAAGAATTTGTCATGAAAATGCAAACCAGTATTTAAAGGATAAGTTCTCTTTTGTATAACCTTATTCATATTAAACACATTGGTAGCAACCAAGCTTCTATTGTTAGTTTATGAAGGGATGACAAAGTGAACCGGCAGCTGACATAGGTGTCAATATGCTTAAATTAATGCCAGCAACCGACTTTATAATTGTAAGTTAGTGGTACAACATAGTCTGAAAAAAAAAATTCAGTTTTTAAGTTTACTGTACTAGTATCACCAGTTGATAAATGGTCCAAATAAAAATTGAATGTCACTAGCAATATGCTGTATATTGCAAGTAATTGTAAAATGCAAGAATGTGTAAATAAGTACACAATGCAAGTTTAAGGTTCAGAAATATGTGGTTTGAGTTGGTTTAGAGGTCTACTGCAGGTTTCCTATTGGTACCCATGTATTTTCTTTTCAGCAATTTGTCAAAAATGACATAGAACACAATCGTCAAAGGTATGTAGAGCAGTCAGAGGGCTGAGTGTTTTAAATGTTTTAATATGACTAAGCTTGCATTTAAAAAAAAAAGAAAGAAGAAGATACTGAAGTCATTCTTTCACATGAACCCTGCTGTGATTGTTTTTTCATCAAATTAAGAAGGGATTAGCAATACAAAAATGCAAGCAGCAAATTTTCCACACTGCTTCAGTATGGACTCATTCCAGTAGACCGTGCAATCACCATCTAAAAATCAGTGTATTTTACCCCTTACCCAATACATTTACATACTTTTACTGTTGAACTGAACGTACAAGCAGGAAACACCATGAGAAAACTATACCTCAAATACACACAAAATAACGAAGAATAAAATAAAGGTAACAACAAGTAAAGCAACTGCATGAAAATGTGTGGTCATGTTGAATTAGGCTTAGCTGAATGTTACAACAATACAGACTGTTTCAAAAGTTTTTGTGCCATGACAGTAAATGCACCATTATATTTCATATTTGAGAAAAAAAAAACTGCTCCAGAAAATTCGACTCAAATGGTTTGATAAGTTACATCTGTTGAATGGACTGAGTTTATATATACATATATAAACACACACACACACACACACATATATAAAAACACACATTTATTGGTTGAGCTAATAGAATTGGCCGTGTTGAATGCTTGGTCTCCAAGGTAAAGGTCAAACAAGGTCAACGTCCATTGGATACTATGACATACGTTACCCCGTAACGTGATAACTAAGCATAACAGATGTTGTAAACTATTCCTTTTTAGCACGTCCCATTAGCACAACCAATAATTTACATCACTTTTTACCAAAATTGGAGCAACTTTAACTTTTGACCCCTGTACAAACTGAATTTGACCTTTGTTTTATTGTGGAGACATGGAATCTGTGTAAATGTCTGTTTCAAATAATCTGCTTATGAAAAAAATGAAATTAAATAAAAACTTGTGGAAGGTGAGAAGACCTGAAAACAATAAGTCATATTTATCATGACTGGGAGACCCAAAATGATCTTTACACTCATTCTACAATAGTATGTTTTAATAACAGATTTTATTTTCAGCTACAACTCTTTCCAAAACCATTACAAAAACATTTACTCATATTGCCTTCTCCTGGCCAAGATCAAAAGAGGCCCAATAAATTAATTATGTATTTAGAGGTGAAAACATGATTCTTGGACTCTGTGGGAAACTGTGACCAAACAGAACAATACTTTCCCATTCCTGTGAGGCTCCGTGCTGACAAAAGCCTTCCCAGCATGACGGCCTGTTCAGCTGTATAGTGGCTGTGGTGTGGTGGAACCCGGACAAAGCTGCCTTGCAGGAACCGAACAGCACTCAGAGCTCAGAGAGGACGACAGGAAGTGGACACGACAGGCAAAATCGTCCAGGAAATCCTTTTGTAGCTTTGTTATGGCCTGAGAGAGGGCCGCAGGCAGCGACTGGACCCCCAGAAGGATGAAGTCCACTTTGTCTTCCAGAGCAGTTATCCTCCCGTCCAGTTCCTGGCCTCGATGCTGCAGCTCTGACACCAGATCGTACATCATATTCTGCGTCTGGACAGCAACAAGTTGGACAGTTTGCCTTACAATAAAAAAAGAAATCTGACTAAATGGAGTGATGTTCTTCACTCTTAATGTGGTCTTGGGTTTTCAATCACAAATGTATAATTTTATAATGTAAAGTCTATTTTTCAGGGTTTTAGAGCCAAAAAACCAAGCCAAAGCTAAATTCATATCATAAAAGTTAGTGGTAGCTTCAACTAAAAGTTTTAGCCATTTATTGGCTTAGTGTTATCACAGTTAACTTTTCAGTTAGCGGATTAGCGCTTATCGAAGCTAAATTTTAGGTTAGCTGTGCCCACCGCTGCCAAAGACAACCACTGGTACTGGTGCCCAGCAGGGTACCTGCGGAAACTATGCTATTATTGGGTGAAGGAGGAGAAGGAGAAGGGGAAGGCATGCCCAAAGGGAGAGGAGGAAGGGTAGAGAATCAGAGCATTGAATGATGTAACTATGAGAGGTAAATTGGTATTAGAAAGGCAACATCCATTGACTCTTAAGACTAATCTTAAAAAACTTACTTATTTTCTATTGCCTACCATTCGTTTTATGGTTCTATCTTATCTTAATTATATTTGCTGAGTGTACATTTTATACATTGTACATTGTTTTTGTGGTTTTAAATTTGATTTTACCTGGGGATGTGGGATCTTTGTCTACTGTTGTTCTGGAGTTATGTTCAGCACTTTGTTGATTTTTTTTTTTCATTTAAAGTGCTCTATAAATAAATAAATTATTATTATTATTGTTTCTAATGATGGAAAGCAGAAAGTTACACGTGTGTACAAAAAATCAAGTGTAAGGGCAGTAAGGTCAGCAACATCGGATGTGGGTGCAAACTGGTCTACCATGGTGTGGATGGGAGGACAAATGGTGTAAGGGTAATCCTCAACGAAGAGTTAAGAGTGAACTGGAGGTGAAGACAGTGTATGACAGAGTGATTAGCATGAAGCTGAAAATTGAAGGGAAGATAATCAATGTCATCAGCACATATGCCCCGCATTGGGCTGTGAGATGGAGAAGAAAGAAGATTTCCGGTGTGAGTTAGATGAGGTGGTGGAGAGTGTACCCGAGGAAGAAAGAGTTGTGACTAGAGCACAGTTCAGTGGGCATGCTGATGAAGAGGTGATGAGGAGGTGATGGGTACTGTAGGTCAAGGAGAGAAATGTCAAAGGGCAGATGGTGGTGTATTTTGCAAAAAGGATGGAAATGGCTGTGGTGAATATATATTTTCATAAGGAGGAGGAACACCGGGCAACGTAGAGTGGCGGAAGATGTATACAGGTGGACTATGTTCAACCTGAAAAAGATTGGAGACTGTAAGGTTATAGCAGTGGAGAGCGTAGCTAAAAACAGTATCAGAGGGTGGTTTCTGGGATAACTTTGGAGGTGAAGAAGATGAAGCGAGCTGAACCAAGGATCAGATGGGAGAAGTTGAAAGAGGTTACTTGCTGTGAGAACAGATTAGTTTGTCATTAATGATGATTGTGCACATACAAACCTTTGCAAGATCAGCAACTGTATTAGCCTGGTCGGTTAGTTTCCTTTGCTCCATTTTGACTTTTCGTAACCTAAGCATGAAAATCAGAACAATGGTCACATTGGAAAGTAAAATAACTGCAGAACAGTTGATCACCATTCCATAAACATCTGGTAAAATGTGGAACAGCAGCAACATTTCATATTTAATGAAAGCATTTCAAGGAGCTATTACCTCTGCCAACAGCACAATCACCAATGTTTTTTTGTTGGTCCGAGTGTCTGTTCGCAGTGTTTCTCAACAAATGGCACATGGATTGTCTCCAGAAGTGTACACAGATAAGAAGTTTACAAAAATAAGCTTTACACAATGCAACAGTGGCCTCCACGACCCAGCGATTAGCAACACGGCTTCACAAGCAACTTGATGGGCCTGTTTTAATTTTATTTTGCATGTTGAAGGATGCGATGCTATTTTGCAGGATGAAGGACACTATGCTTGCTCTGCTAATTGTAGAGAATACCCATGTATATTGTCATACCTATGTGGCTAACATATACAGTACTGTGCAACAGTTTAATACATATCAAGCGTTCTTGGATTATGGTTGTAATATAAATTCTGTCAGGTGTGATGTGAATGAAGTTGCTGTATTGCAAGAAATATTGCTACAAACATGCAAATATGTTGGTAAACCCAATGAAAAATACCCGGATTGCTCAGAGTTGGCAGAGGTATGAGTTCTTTGAGTGCCCTTCCAGTTCAAACTGTGATGGCTGAAAGTGAATGACCCGAGGCTTCTGTGTGCATTCCTTGAGGGTAACCATATTTATACCTACTGGTGGATGGCTTGGAGAAATTTACGTTGGTGATGACGTATTCTGGCAGGATCGACCTTCTTGACCAGTTTGGTGTTTTTGTAGATGAGCCACGTCTCCCTCAGCACGTTGGCTGCTGTGTTTTTTATCTGTAGACGGAATTTCGTGCAGATACACACAGCTGATTTAAATAATCACAGGACCGGCGTAATGCTGGTTGCCCATTTTATTTTACTGGCACACTGCGTTGTATCATGTCTGCGATCTATTATAATGGTTAATGGACTGCATTTCTATAGCTCGTTTCCATCTGAAGCAGACGCTCAAAGAGCTTTACAGTAATGCCTTACATTCACTGAATCACACACACACACACAGACACCAGGAGCAGCTTGGGGATTAAGGACCTTGCCCTTAGTGAATTTCCTGTCTGAATGAGATTTTAAACCAAACCTGTCTCTTTAAATGGACTGCATTTCTATAGCGCTTTTCCATCTAGCAGATGCTCAAAGCGCTTTACAATGATGCCTCACATTTACTTCCCCAGCCAAGGCCAGTACCCATTTTTACAGCTGGGTGGACTGAGACATTGTAGATAAAGTGTCTTGTCCAAGGACACAAACAAGTAGCATGAGCGGGATTCGAACCCAGGTCTACAGATTGGCAGGTCAGCTCCTTATCCACTCAGCTACTTGCTACCTACCACACAATCACAATGACATAAAAAAATTTAAAAAATCAGGATTTCTTGTATGATATTCTCATTTTCCAGTAGAGCTCGTTAGTTCATGAATCGTTCTTCTAAGTGAGCTGGATAATACCACAAAGTGCCCTTCAGGCTGAAGTGTAACATTCACAACAATGTGTGCTTAAGGGTAAATTGACCTTTTTGTAGAGCTGAGTATCCATCATGAAGTTATGCACGTGCTTCTCAGCTCTGGTGAGCTCAGACTTTCTTGCAACAACGGCGACGACTAAGGCTGTGCAGCCCGCTCCCTGAGGAGGAGAGCAACGGTTAGCGTGACTGTGGGTTACTGCGACAGACGCTACAGACTTAACAATTAGTACCACAGCAGAATAACCTCATCATCCTGGATGAGTTTTAAATAAAACAAAGCAAAATACAGCAAGTCAATATTACAGACTGCAAAAAGCACAACATCACACAGAGGTGTAGAAATCAGCACAAATCTCACCATGATCCCCGTCAACAAGCAAACCCCCTTTCCACAATAGGTGTGAGGGACCATATCGCCATAGCCGATGGACAGAAATGTGATGGAAATCAGCCACATTGCTCCAAGGAATGTACTCGTCACCTCCTGTGCATCGTGATACCTGATGAGAAATGACGTGTGGATCTAACTGCAGTTCAAAGTCTGGGCTCGATGCTCAGTCAGATCAAGAAATATGTTTTGCAAAGAAGATTCCTACTGACATCCCACTGATATTGGTTTCAACGTGATAATAAAAAAATTAAAAAAAGAGGGATTTTGGCCTTAAGGCCTTGTGTCCCCCTTCGCACGGTGGCCGTGCACTGAATATATGGAAAGTTATTGTGAGTACTGTTATTTTTGGTTTTTTTTTGCTCTGTGACCTTGGAAAGTAGGTCAAGGTCACTCATCATCGAACTCATCCAAGACCTCCACGGGATGCATCTGTGGTACAAATTTGGTGGCCATGCACTCAAACCTATCAAGAGTTAATGCGGGTACTGCGTTTCACCCAGACGCACGCACATGCACGTACGGACGGATAGCATTTCTATGTTCCCCCACGGGGCTCTGGGGGACAATAAATGTATGTACTATTTGACTAAACTTGAAAATACACAAAATGTATTGCTGATATAAGTAAGGATGGTAGGCCCAAAATATAATGGGGATTATCCCCTTCCAGTGATATAATCCCCATCAGGCCTGGGGTGCCCAGATGGGGATTATTGCTCTGAGAACTGGAAGATATGGCTGGCGGGAGGGATGTCTGGCTGGTTTACATAATGCGGTGGATAAGCAGAGAAAAATGAATGGTTAGAAGACCCCTGGATCCATGAAATGTGCAGATGGTGGCTACCCCTTTACTGATTCACGTATTACCGGTGTTTTATTTTCTTTTATTGTGTGCTTTATTTGTTACTTTGTCTTCACCATTTTGTTTCATCACAACTGCACTTCAACATTAAAACTGCATTAAATCTTGCAGATTTTCTTTGCAACTCCCTAAAAAGGTACATCTGACTACGGGAGAACAGGGGTCAGAAGAACACAAGAACCAGGTTACAACAAAACCCACCGCACAAAATAATCAACATAAGCCAGTGGTTTTCTAATGATGATGACAGGATTCTTCTTTTTGTGTACTGTCCCATGCAGGACAGTTCTACAACATCTCTATTGAAGCCAATACCTCTCACATACTCGCACAGTCCATGCTGCGATGATCCAACAGGACACGCTGAAGACCAGCAGGACTGTACCGGGGCAGATGGTCATCAGTGTCTTCATGACAAAACGAGTGTCAAAGCTGATCTTGTTCAGTGCGCCAATGCTGCGGGAAGAAGCATCTGTGAAGAGCTTGCTGTGGAGGAGCATGACCCTGCCAATGAGGTACAGGCGGAGGAACATTGGCACGGAGAGGATGATGTCGACATCAGCATCCGCTACTGATTCCGTGTAGCTGAAGGCCAATCGAGCTGTCCAGGTGAAAACATATTGGCCAGGAATTGGATGAATGGCACAGATGAAGAGCTCCAAAATGACAAAAAGAATTCTTTCAAAGGTGATCGCTATTCTCCAATCATCTGCTCCATTGTCCACCATGAAGAGCTGCAAAGAACAAGGAAATAGCAGTGACAAATTTATTTGTGGGCACTGTTATTGACTGGCCCACTTAGGATGCTACGCTAACAAAGTTTGCATATGGAAAAAAGATCACCGCTACAGGTTCTAGTCAAAGAGATGAATTGCTGCCCATTCACCTGGATTTCTCTTGCATGATACATCATAATGAGTCCAAGAAGCATAGCAGTAGAAAGACTGATCAGGCCTTTTAGCACATATGAATATATGGATTCCTGTGTAAGGGGGGGAAAAAAACCATAAATGCACATATCTCTTATGCAAGAGGCGTTTTGGGTGCCTCTGAGGTAGACTGATGACTAAACTGGAACATGATATCTGTTTCTCGATGCAAGCATACTGATATACAGCAGACAACACAAGTGAGTATGCTCCTGTACAATATGACTAAAACATCAGGTGATTCAAAATTGCATCATCTCTCAATAATTGCATTACGTCTAAGTTGATGAGTAGAAAAAAATGATTAATCCCTTCAGGTGTGCTCAGCCAATCAAGAGCTAACAGATACCTGTATGAGCAAATCAGCTTTTGGCAGAGCAAGGACAGATAGAGAATGTGCAGGTTAGGTGGTCCCTGAGGACCAGGGATGGGAACGACTGCTCTCATCTATACCTTGTTGTTTCAACGATCCCATCATTGTGAACACTGGATTATATATGGTTGTTTAGCTACAACATTTCAGTCATTGCATGTTCTGTCAGTCTTGTACTTTTTGTTTTGTTGTTAGAATGACCACAACAGGTGGTCACCCCACTGAGTCTGGTCTGCTTCAGGTTTCTTACAAAAATCAAAGACACTGAGGGAGTTTTTCCTTACCACTGTGGCCAATGTGCTTGCTTATTGGGTCGGTAAGGTCTAGACCTTAATCGTGTGTACCGCTTTGAGATAACTTGCATACCGATTTGGCAAAGTATAAAAAACTGAATTTAATTGAAATTGAACATAAAATCCTCTTACCTTCAACTTAGGTATTTGCCAATGTTGGAAACTGTAGTAGAGCTGCAGGCTAGCTAACACATACGCAACTTCAACTTTCCACTACTAACCACTGATTACATACAGGTATAACTCAAAAAAAATTAAGATCCCCTTATTAGTAGGCAAATATCATATAAGACACTCATACGCCAACATACTCCACGAGGTACCCATAATGTGAATATGAACTTTCCACTACTAAGCACTGGTGAGATACAACCAGAACTAAAAAAAAGTTATGCACCCCTGACTTGTATGCAAAGGTGTACAAATGTCAGCAGTCAGGGTGCAAAGTGAACTCCACATCAGGTACCCATTTAACTTTCCACTACTAAGTACAGGTGAGAAGTAGCCACAACTCATTAAACTCCTTTCATTCATATGCAAATTTATGCAGCTAAACACAGCAATACTCGTTGCAACATCTACTCCACATGAGGTACAAGTCAAGCCTAGGAGCACGCGCCAGTGCCGCACCTTGCCACATCCACAACACCACAGAACCGCCCTAGGTCCTGGAAGGCAGCCACCCAGGCAGACAACCGGTCCATCCCCACATCTCGAAAGTAACCATCTATCTGTCACAGCCAGGTGAAGCGTGGGCGTCCCCTTGGCCTTCTCCAGCCACTGGGAACCTCAACACTCAGACACCTATGCCCTGGATCATGCATAGAGAAATGTGCCACATCGCCAAAATGTCAAAGCTGACGCTTCCTCCTCACAATGCAAGTGATAGTTCTCGTCTTACTCCCCCCCCAAGTAACCACTTGTTTGACATAAAATCATTCCAGTGGTACCCAAGAATCCTCTGAAGCTGAGGAAGCCATGGTGAAAATATGACCTGCCCATTGCAAATGCAACCGAGTGACATATCTCCGTGGCTCCCGGTGGGATTTGAACACCAGACTCCTTATGAGGCCAACGCTCTACCAGGTCAGCCAAAGGGGAAACCCCACTAGCCAAACTAGTAGGAACGCATTTTATTCTGGATTTCACCTTGCTACATATCTCGCCACCATTTTTGACCTCCTCCCAAGGTCACAGGTGCATTTGAGCATTACAAACCTTCGCCTGTAAGCAGGGCCTATGTATGGTCACCTGCCACATCCTGCCAACAATGCCAATTGAAACCGAGTGACATATCTCTGTGGCTCCCGGTGGGATTCAAACATCAGACTCCTCACTCAGGAGGCCAATGCTCTACCAGGCCAGCCAAAGAGGAACCCCCACTAGCCAAGCTAGTAGGAACATATTTCAATCTGGATTTCACCTTGTTACACAAAGAACTTGTGAGATATTGGAAAAATTCAACAAATATTTTCCCCTCATCAGTGTGCAAATCTTTGATCGCTGACCTTTGAACCTGAGCATTGAGGCCAAATGCTGAACTTTGATGCTGATCATTTTACTTTTATCCTGATTGCTGACCACTGAATCTGATCACTGATCTTTGTCATGATTGTCATTTGATATTCTCCTTGATCAGAATCCACACCAAAATTTAATGGGTTGCTCCTTGGTCTGTGCACAATCCCTCCAAGAAATTTCATTAAAATTGATCAGTTAGTTTTGTGTAATGCTATTAACAAATAAATACACAGACACAGTGAAAGCACAACTTCGATGGCAGAGTTAATGAGTCTGAAGATTACCTTGCTGTAAAATCCCCTCGAAAGCTCCATCTCTATCACCATGGCAATAATGCCAAACATCCCACAAACCAAGGCGTAATCGCTCAACAGTTTGCGCTTCCCAAAGAGAGCTCTTCGCTGACCCAGCCGATAGCTAATGTCCTTGGTCTTTTTCTGTGGTACGTTGCCATCCTCCCTGGTCCCGTTCTCACTGTTGGCCTTACTGGAATCTTCCCTGGTTGTTTTGGAGAAGACATCTTCGAGGATGGCACTGTGAAGAAGCTGAAGGGACGTTTGACCCGTGTGAACATCTGAAAAACTTGACCTTAAAGTCCCGTCACTGCTCAGCGGTCGTACTGCGTCCCCATTGACTATGTCAGCAATTTGTGTGGTGTCAGAAGATGGAGGACGACGCTTAGCCTTTCCACCATCATCTTGAGCATTTTTCTGGATAAACAAGCAAGAGAGTGAACCCATTAAATGTCATATAACAGACTCTATATGCGGAGAGAAACAGTGCTGCCAAAATAATGGTAATAAAAAAAAAACACAATTTACCTTTACACTCTTGACACCGTAACTTTTAAAGGTGTGACTAAAGAGGTTTGCAACCGGTTTTCTAAAATGTGTAGAACAAGAGAACACTGCACTGATCTCTGAGGTGTATACTTTAAGGTTCTGGTGTCAGATTTGTTGGGAAATTATCTCACAAACATTGCACAAGTAGCAGTGGCCTTGGTGGCCACCAGACCTTGGCTTTGGAAGTGAAAGGAACTGAAAAGCTCATCTAAAGCTACGTGTAACGTCAACCACACCTGACCTGCTCCTAATTTCCATCATGCATAAGATTATTCCCTGCAACAAGCTCAGACATGTCCAGCAGGTGGCAGTGTTCAGCATGTGACAGACAGGTCAAACCTCCAACCATATTTAACTGCATAATGTAGAGAAAAACTGATTTTGCACAATAGGACCCCTAAGCGTGGCAGACTGGTAATGCTGTTGAGCGTGGGGCTGATGTGTGGAGTTCACCGCCATTTTCTTTCATGCCTTGGTATTGGTTCAAAAGCTGTTGGCATGGCCATAACATCAATTGTGTCTGCTGAATTTTGAGAAAAGCTCCCCTGCTCTAGTAGGTCAGTAGACAAGGAAAGCCACTTACCTGACTTTGTTGCCGCCTAGCCCTATCTTCCATTATGTCATGATCCTCAAGTGAACTATAATGGCTGGAGGAGAAGGATGGGAGACTTGTGTTGCCTCCAGATGTAGATGACCTCTTGACTCGGGGAGAACTGGTTAAAGGGAGATGAAGGCACTGGAGAATGAGCGAGGGATCTCCAAATGACTGGCATGTGTGTGGGTCGTGCTTTTTTGGTTGTTTTCCAATGGATCCCGTTGGGTTTAAAGGAATGTTGAACAGATTTGGATCAGTTGTCTGGTTGTTGCCTTCAGGTTTAACATGATTGCAAGGCCGTTGCTGAAAAAGGTCTTTTGAACCTTGTTGGTCACTGTACTGAGACGTGACATTATCCTCGGGATAGACTGCTGCAGGTTTCAAAAGGTGCCGTGGGTGTTTTTGTTGGCATGTAGTTGAAACTTGTGTTATTCTAGAGACAGGCTGGGTTTGTGGTGAAGTGGAAATGGTTCTCTTCTTTGAAATCCTGGATAAGCGGGTTTTGACGTTGCCCTCTTTTATTTGCAGCTGAAAACTAGAAGCTTCTGAATTTCTCTGTGCATCTGGACAGGAACAACCAAATCTGTCATCGTGCTTCGGAAGTCCCACACTGGATCCTGTCCTCTCTTCTGATGGCAGCTTACCTCCTACACCATTAACCTGGTCACAAAACAGGAGCCAGTCTTGATCACTCAGCTGTGATAAGGTTAAGCTACGGCTTTTCAGTGGCGACATCTGGGCTGGGAGTCTTGGGGGACTGATGCCATTAGGCGTTTCGTGGTGTGTAGATGACTCACAGCACAGACTCTTCTCGTGTAGTGATGACAAAGCATCTGCTGAGGTTCTTGAGCATCGACCGTGTACACCCTCGGGGGGCTTTGCAGGTGATGGACCTCCTGAGGTGCAATGTTCCAGGCTCCCGTCATGGAAGACTTCACCCGTTGAGTCAAGACGTCGCGTTGCATTGGTGGGTTTAACCAGAATCAACCTCATGGTATCGCCACAGAGCTGCAACTAAATGAGATCACACACAGATCATTTATGCCTGCACTCTTAAGCTTTCCTACATTGAATAAAACTAGGTAATTGTATCCGTTGGAATGAAGACAGTCAGGCTATGGCAATCGGAAATTTGACCCCAATGACCTTGACCTTCACCCAAATGATTGACCTGGGCTGACCTTGCCACAGCAATTCTGGAATCCACCTAAGTCTGTCACACATTTGGTCCAAATCAGATTGAAAATCAAATTCCTTGACCTTTGCCAAAATTAATCCTTTAAGGGCAATTTCGGGGTCAACCTTCATTGATATACCAAGTTAGGTAGAAATCATCACAAGGACCAGGGAGGAGTAGGCCAACAAATGACCTTGGCCCCAATGGTTGACCATTGGCATTTTTGAGTTTGCCTCCATTTGTGGGCCTTTTGGTGTAAATCTGAGTGAAAAACTTTAATTTTGAGCTTTGACTCCAATTACATTGACCCCAGTGACTAACCGTTGGCAAATTTGACCTCTCTTGGGCAACTGCAGAACCCACCTCCGTGTGTGACAAGTTTGGTGCAAATCAGAGTGAAAAACTTAAATTTTGATCTTTGACCCCAATGATTGACATTTGGTAAATTTGGTCTCTCCCAGGCAATTCCACAACCCACTTACATATGTGTGCCAAGTTGGTGCAAATTGGAGTGAAAAAACAAGAAATAAAAATTTGGCCTTTGACCCCAGTGACCTTGACATTTGACAAAACAAACCCTTTAAGGCCAATTATGGGG
>OMMV01056333.1:0-10015 GCA_900302635.1 Chatrabus melanurus
CCAAATTTATTCAGATTAATTAAAATTAATCACTAAATTTAAATTTAATTAATAATTAATTAAAATTTAATCACTAAATTAAAAAAAATTATTAATTCACCGCAATTTCGCTACACCATCTCTGAATGCACAACATGTCGAATCTTGAAGCAGATGGACTACAGCAGCAGAAGACCACACCGGGTGCCACTCCTGTCAGCTAAGAACAGGAAACTGAGGCTACAATTTGCACAGGCTCACCAAAATTGGACAATAACAAATTGGAAAAACGTTGCCTGGTCTGATGAGTCTGGATTTCAGCTGCGACATTCAGATGGTCGGGTCAGAATTTGGCGTAAACAACATGAAAGCATGGATCCATCCTGCCTTGTATGAACAATTCAGTCTGCTGGTGGTGTAACAGTGTGGCAACTGTGCAACGCTTGTCATGTCAATATGGACCAACATCTCTGAGGAACATTTCCAACACTTTGTTGAATCTGTGCCACGAAGAATTAAGGCTGTTCTGAAGGCAAAAGGAGGTCCAACCCGGTACTAGCAAGGTGTACCTAATAAAGTGGCTGGTGAGTGTACATGTTCTCAAATCTCCAGATGGAAACAAATCTTATAGATAACATATACAGCAGGTCTCATAAGAAGTCTTCTATCTAAATTATATTTTAATAATTGCATTGTAATTTTCATAAAAAAGACATCAAAACAGTCTACAAAAAACATTTGCTTGTAAACTTAGAGTCAACAACAAAGAATGGATAACAAATTCTGTCATTCAGATCAGTTGTAAAAACTGATCTTTTTTAATGATCAGTTTAGCAGTGTATGCTGTAGGATTTTGTTCGTGAACCACATTTTATCAGTCACTGCTTTTTTTCTTTTTTTGCAATGTGGATCTGTCGGACACTGCACACTGAAGTATCTGCACACTGACATTTTTTTAAACACATCATATAACTGGCGAGGTGATGGTACAATAATCACATTAAGAGACTTAGCAGCCCCCCTATACGTGGGGAGTTCTGCAGAACAGCTTTGGGGAGTTCAGGGTACACAGGATCTGTACTCTGGCATTTGTCTGTCAGACCCCATTATTCTCCTGAACCCTTAAACGTTCTTGTTGGTCTGTGTCCTGTCTGAAATTTACAGGGGTACAGCAGCAGGGGTGAGCAAGATGGCGTGCTGAAGATGGAAGGAGGAGATTCAAACATCTCCATCTAAATGTTGTGGGTAATCCACATGGATTAACCCCATCTGACCTAATTTACACCGAGCACACCCACCGAGCCAAACGCATTACTCAGAGGTCCTCCCGTGCTCAGAGTCCGTCTGTGCTACTGCACACTAAATGGGACAGCATGTATGAAACTGCTTCACCTTCACTAAAACACGAAACTAGCATGTACACAATGTTATTTTCCGGGTTTTTAGTAGAGATTGGTGCTGCAGCCATTGTGCTTTCACCTTGAAGGTAATCATACATAAATATGCAATGCTACAATTGCGAAGTTAAACTATTTAAAATCACCAACTGGCCAGCAGCTTGGTGTTACGAAGATATATTAGCAGAATACATTATGTGATCACAAACAAGGTTACTAGGCCCATTTCTGAGCTAGCTATAAGATAACGAGCTAAACTAGCTTGAAGAGCCATTGTAGCGACAGCGCCAGAGGGCTAGCTAATGCAGATGGCAACAAAACAATAAATTTACAATTACATGAAGACAACACATTTGTACTATTCAGAATTGTCGTACACCTGAATGTAAAGTCTCTCAATCTGGTGTTAGAATAAATACTTCAGTAGGATAGTATTTTATCATTTTTATATAACATATGACATGAAATTACTAGCGAATATGAGAGTGACCGCCTTTTTGGCACAGCTAGCTACTAGCTAATAATAATTTGAGAGCATGGGAGTGTATTTTATTTGTAATAACCAATATTGTGTTACAAATTACAGCTCCATCTCACAAATTCTTGAAAACCAATGTTTAAATTTTCTAGTTCCTTCCCGTTACTGCAGACCTAATTCAATGATTTCTACTCTAGGTTGCAATCCACCTTTGAATAATGTGTAAAAATCAATTCATCATCATGTGTTTAAATAATCCTGCTGACAAAACAACAAACAGATGCAGGTGAAAATGGAACCTTGGTAGAGGTAAAAACTGAACATTTACAATTAAAACATTTGAATATTTAAAATGTATAAAGATTGTATTAAAGATTTTACATTATTCTCGGGAGGGAGGGAACGTCATCAGTCACGTGACCTGCATAGCAACGCGCTGAAGCGCTGAAAACAAACAAGCACCTGCTACTGACAGAGATGTTTACACATTTTTACACCTTTAAGAGGTCCGTGTGAGTTTAATTAATGCTCGTTAAAGCCGAGCGTTTCAGCGAACAAAATATTTTGTAACATTAGCGAGCGCTTTGCCGTTAAACGACCTGTTCGCCAAAAGCGGAGAACGGTCTCAGGAGCCTCGACCCACGTCTCAAAATCCAGCATAAAACGATGGAACAGCCTGTGTCCATAGCTTTTTTTAAAAATTGGTTTGTTTGTGTGTTTTCTCCCGCTCTCTCTGAAAAGCGAAGGCGAGGTGTGGCGGTCTCACTCTTTTCACGTAATTTGTTTCTGAACAGCTGATTAAAAACACTCACCCGCACAGAAACATATTGTCTGTCCAATCCGCTATCATAAATGAGCTTTGTCGTCTCTATTGTGACAGATTTTGCGTGACGTGTCGGCAAATGCAGCTTCTAATTCCGTTGTTGGGATGATGTGATGTCATTTCTTTCTGAGTGTTCCTCGCAACTCTCTAACATCGTGCAGTCTGCACACATCAAATTTGGAGTCTTAAATAAATCCATGTCGCACAGTGTGGCTCACAGTGAACTTTAAATGGTGTTATTTTTTTTGTACACCTACTTGTTTTTTTGCAATTATAAAACTTACCATGGTTTGTATTGTTTCTCTTTTTACCCATCAAAGGTGTGCAAGCATCCTCTCATTGGTTGATATCTTGCTGAAGCGAAATAAACATGCTGAAATAGCCAAAACGGAATTGAAACGGAAAATGCATTTTTTTGAAACGGAAAATCATTGACCCTACACAACTTTTAGGCATTTTGGACGAAAATTATGGAAAAACATAAGCGAGTGTGCGTTCTCTTCAATGGTTGCTATCCGTTTATTTTCAGCGAGAGCTCTGGTTGCCAGGCTGTGCACTCCCATGATGCACCTGCGTGACCCGGATGCTCCCGGTCGAGAATAGAGTTGTGCAGGTCACAAAGGGCCCTATCTTGAGATTCTATGGTGCACGATCTAAAATCCATGGTCCAGGTCCATTTAGGGTGTGGTCAAGTACACAATGCTATCTTGAGGGCGCATACCTCTGAGCACAAATCTGAGTGGCCGGCGCAAAGGGGCTGGATTATTCAAGGGTGTGCTATGGGCATTCTGTAGACGTATCCTATAACATCCACCAATCAGAATGTCACCTGTCACATCATTTAAACAGGAATGAGGGGATTTCTGGTGAGGAAACAGATTTGTGCTGACAGGGTGAGGGCACACAGTCATGTACAGACTCAGATGGCCAAAGATAACGCTGGATGTTGCTGTGACAGTTGGACAAACACCTGTGTGTGAAGAGCAGAGGTGGGCCTACATACTGTCAGAATGAGAAATTTCATTTTCATAATTTATTATTTTCATTCCTGTGGCATGTACTTTACAAAAATTGTTCCAATATGTTTTTTATTTATAATTTATTGACATTTATTTGTAGCAATGAAATTATTTATTGCTATTCTCCCTGAGCTGTGCTGGAAACAGCACAGCTCATATGGGTGACAGCTTCGTTTTTTCCAATCAGGTTTCCCCCTGCTGTCTCCGGGTGATAAATCTTCTCTGAGGCCTCCAGAATTTCAAGTGATTCCCTCTGCTGATAAAACAAATGGGGATGATGTTGTGGATTGTCACCTTCTTTAACCAATCAGATTTCGAGTTTGCTACGTTGGATGTTCTTTGACACTCTGCGGCCTGCTGGCTGGCTTGCAGATACGTCAACAGCGTGGGCTGATCAGAGGAGCAGTTAGCTTACTGAAAGTAGGCTAACACATAACATGAGGTTTAAAATGCCACTGGTGAAGAGTGTCTATTATGACACCTAAATAAATCCTTGTCATTGGATTGTACGTCACATGACATTAATTATTTGCACCATTGCACGATGACGTCAGCGCACCGTGTATTTTTGAACTATCCACCACCAGTTCGTAAAAATGCGTCCAATAGAGGCGATTCCTAATTCCACGCGCGAACCACGGTCACGCGCATATGGCCATTTCCCGTAGGTCATCACGGGTAAAAGTCGATATCGACCGACACGGAAGAGAGCGTTGGTATCGCTATTTAGTTTTTACCATTTGTTTACGTTTCATTTCTGCCCCGTTTTTAGCTGTAAATGTATTTATTTCCACCATGGTTTTTATTTGTGAATCTGCAGAATGTTATTTGATTGGGATCGTGACGTCCGCACCGCAATGCAATGCCGGTTGAGTCCTTCACGGGCAGCGGAGTATCGGAGGTAAACAAACAACCGTCACAAGATTAAATTAACTAAAGTTAGTGAGGTTTTTTTTGTTTTGTTTGTTTTGTTTGTCAGGTAAGCAGGCTATGAAACGCCAGAATGTGACCCGAAGTGACTAAATTTATTACACTAAAGAATCATGATTGTTGTCCGCCGTCTTGAAATCCCTGTGGATGTCGACCCCGGAAGTGGGAAATTGGTTATACGCTCGCCACCTAGGCTCGCGCGCGGAATTAGGAATCGCCTCTATTAGAAGCTCCCGCAGTGTTCGGGGACATCTTTAGCGGTCATAGAAGCGCTGTCAGACAAAGAATTGGAGAAGTTGCTCCCGCGATTATTCACGTCGCTCCGGTGCGGCTCTCGCGGACCTCAGCGGTATGTCGGCTGGTCGCATGCTGGGCACAGTGAACTGCTGCGCAGACAGAGCGCTGTCTGTGTCCCGCTGCGTTCGGAGAAGAAGTGTCATAAAACAAATAATGAATGTTTTAATTCCTGCAATGGAAAAAATATTTTCATGAGGTGAAAGATGGAATGCTCCATTCAGCGAGAGGTCAGCATTCACCTCACCTCAGCATTCCATCTTTCACCTCATGAAAATATTCTTACCATTGCACTCACAAACATTCATTATTTGTATACTGACCATGCATGAGGCATGCACGTAAGGTGCAGCTGTTTCAGCTGGACTTTGATGGACCTTATCAAGTCAAGTCTGGGATCGTTGGTGCTGCACTTCGTCACATCCACGACAGACATGGACCTGATCCATGCAGATGAACTCGTTCCAAGCAGTACTTTTTAAAGTCATTTAAGAGCTGTTCGTCTGCTGTTAAATGCTGTGCGCTCTGTGCGCTGTGATGCAGCTGGAGTGATCTTTCTTTATTTATTAAAGGTCAGAGTGTGTGATTAGTGTTTGTAATGTGTTTCTGTATCAAAGGACGCGTCATTACTCATCTTAATCATGTATTATCTGCAGATACGTTTCCATTTCAAACTGTGTCCTGTGAAAACTGAATCCTCCCATCTTGCCCTTCACACAGCCCCAGCTGAGGGGAAGAAGAAAAGCAGTTACGTTTTTGGTCCCAACCAGAGTTACTAAACTTGTGTGGGTTTTTTTTCTATTAGTTGTTTCTTTTATTTCATTATCATGTTTGGATTCAATTCAGTTTCATATTCCTAATACGTGCTATTGTGCATTGCTGTGCATAAAGTGTGCATGTGCTGTGAACCTGCTTAAGGCACGCGTGAATGCTGCACTCTTAGAATATCCCAAAGTCACTGTGTTGTATCATTACACTATGATACAATGCAATAGTGCTCTATCATAAACATATCAACGTAACATAAACGTGCCTGTCAGAAGAACCACAGAATAACAGCGTACACGTATGATTTCTTCGCACGATTTGATTAATTACTTCCCACATTTGACTAGTTTATGTGCTGTGCCAAGTTAACTGTGTACAAAGCATGTTGAATTGAGAGTGACACTGACAGATTTACTGTGTGTTTATGTGGATAATAGCAAACACTAAAATACATTTATTGACCACAGAATGGAGTTTGTTTGCTCAGAGAGATTCCGTGCATGCAGATGTAGGAATGAATGTCTTGGCTGTGTGCACTGCCAAATTAGTTAATCAAACCTTGGGAACAAATTATATGTCATGCACACGCAATGGCATTTTGAGCACTATATAATTTTTCCTCAGTTTTCCTCTAAATGGCCACTCCAGGGCTTTGTGGTTATGGACACCTTCATGTGTGCACCTTGAAAGTCGGGTCCTTCCAAGGCGCACACTTTTTTGTTTCTTTCGGCTGTTCTCATTCAGGGTTTTAAAAATGGGCACATGCATTTCCTACTTACACAAATTCTTTATGGAAGTCCAGTGGACTTTTGCAACAGTCATTATGTCTGTATCACGTGCAAACGTGTAGTGTGTGTGGACCTCTCTGCCTGTAATAAAATGCATGCAACACCATGCAATTCATGCTATGATATAATATGGGCAATATGGCAGTGGTCACAGTGATGGGTTTATGCACAGGCTCGAACTGCTATGATGCAATCTCATCTCAAAGGTTTTCGTGTGACGGATTATAGGAAGACACCAGCTTTTGTGTTTGACCACACCTCATTTTTACATGAACACGCCCATGGGCGCAAAGATGAGTGCCAATACATTTGGTATTAAAGGAAAATGGGTGTTGGACGTGAAAATGACAATTACGTCGGGTGGAACCAAGCAATGACATTTGTGTTGCGTTGTCTGCATGCTGATAGACACAGCCCAAGGTCTTGCTCATGGAAGAAAGCACTAAGCATATAAATGTTTTGATATTAATATCAGAAGAGGAAAACAGGCTGAACACGCCTTTGAATAGGGAAATAACAGGGCATCAAAATTTCTGTGACTCTCTCCAAAACAAGACTGATGATAAAAGAGAAAATATACAAAAAAACAAACAAACAAACAAAAAACTGTCACAGTCAACTGATTTGCATTTGATGATTTACTGTCTAATTATTAAATGTGAGGGTAGGTCATTTAAGAATAAATAAATAAAAATACTGCTCTATTTATTAGATAGTCATCCACTTATTTCATAGTTATGCCAAACTTTGGATGTCATGGGTCATTATTTAACCGCAGCCTCAGTAATAACTTCAATATCGCACCAACATCATCACTGGGTTTTGCCCTTTGGCGGCTGTTTCATTTTCCCAAGTTCTTAAGGCAACAAAATTATTTCCATTAAGCATACGTTTAGTGGTGAATAAATTGCTTTCTCTGCCTTTTCAATCACACAGTCCAATAGAAGAGCCTTAGAGGTATATTGGCAGTCAATATTAATATACTCAGTTCCACTGAATCGGTTGCAGAGGGGGAAGGGAGACTGGCTGTTTAATCATTGGCAGGTTTTCTACCTGGATACCAAAGTTCTGAGGTCATAAGGCATAAAAGAAAACCCCTCAATTTAAAATGCTCTCAGACTAATCTTTAAAAATAAAGCTGCAAGAGGCCAGTGTTATTAAAATTCCCCTCTTTGGCTTTGTACAGTTTCTGTGTAACATTGGTATGTTAGATCGGCATGTTGAAGATTTTGGTCATATCCACATGTGGCACAATGCAAACGGAAGAATAGTCAAAGCTCTAAATCAATATTAAATGGCTGTTTCTTTTAGTCCATTTTTTTTCTTCATCCTTAAAAATTAATGGGAGGCCAGATCAGTGTTAGCACAATTGAATAGACTGAAAGAGAAGTTTATTGAGATCTGCATGGATTTATGGGGTGATAATAGCCTTGCATGTGACGTTCTGGTCCAGCTGGATCGGGGTGCAAGCCACAAGACGTCTCACACTCCGTAAAATGGGCGCTATAGAGTTACTAATGCAGCTTAGAGCTGTAGGAAGGCTCCAGGTAATACATGTGACAGCTGCAGCTCACAGTAATGGATGTAAGAGGGGAATAAGTAAAGAATTTATGTAATATTAGAAGCAATTCTTCAAAATGGCTTATTGGGTCAATTGTGAGTTCCAATATTTAACTTACCAATTCTAATCGCAGAGGAATACAAAAAACAAGTTAAATTAAATTTCAAGTGCTTGCTAAAAATGACCAGGATTCTACTTCTTCATCTCTGTCTCACTCTCTTGCTCTTTTATTAACCTCAACGCTTCTTGAATAAAATACAATTGTGGTTAAGGATTCAATGTTATGCTGGCCAACATTTCCTAGTAAATCTTCAGTTTAGCTTTCAAGAAATGATCCTGGAATGTTTGCAAGGTCTTTAGTAGGGGAGCTAGCACCACCCCTTTGCACCCCAAGAACTAAACCAAACCAACTTTTTTAGGTTCCTTAGATAACCCAAAAATACAATCAGGATGTTACAAAAAAATCAAAACTGGCTTCAAGCCACATATTCAAGATAGTGTTCAAAAAGGCCACCAAAATAGGTTTTTATTTGAACAAATTCAAACAATATATAAAGGACTTAATTTTGAAGAATACTCCATGAAAAGAAAGTGAAAGTTTTAGGCCACAATAAATACATTTGTGCCAAAATAATTTATTCACAAGTTTTAAATTCAAATTGGCATCCAAAACAGCAACCAAACAACTGTTTCCTATTAAAATTCCCCTAAAAAAACCCAAGAGAATAACAACAGACCATCGTATTTTGGCGGTTATTTTGAACCCCATCTCGAATATCTGCCTTAATGTCAGTTTTTATTTTTGAGAACATCGTGATTTTCTTTTGGGATTGTCTAAGGCAGGGCTCTCCAACTCTGGTCCTCAAGGGCACCTCCCCTGCATGTTTTTCATGTCCCCTGCTGCATCCACAGCTGATTAGTTAAGCCTGGTGTTTCCTATCTCTTGATTGGCTGAGCACACCTGACAGTTAATTAGCAGTGGGTGGAGACCCCTGGTCTAAGGAACCTAAAGTAGTTGTTTTGGTTTAGTATTGGGGGGGGGCAAACGGGATGGCGCTAGCTCTCCTACTACTTCCCAAGTCACTCAGCTGTGCACTCAAACATCGGTAACACCTTTTCCACGTGTGAATTAGTATAGGCACAACTTATTTTTTTCCATTTTTCCTCTCTTTCTTCTGCAGACAATGTGTACATAGAAAGCAGACCACCTCAGTGAGTGTCTCTCATAGAACATGCATGTATTCACGTATGGACTTACATATGTCCAAGAAGTCTAAAACAAACTGTTTCAGATGTAAATTTTGCTTATAGCAGGCCAATCTCTCAGATCACAATCAGAATTGTGGGACTTCACTTCATAGATGTTTAACATGAAACCCCAACCATATGTAACTCTCACAAGTACAGTAGATAAAAACTGATTTCGACCATTTAAAGTGACTTTACGTTAAACCGTTTTGGGGTTTACACACAACCGCTTTTTACTTATTCTTTGAGATTGGTTCCTGTCACCTGGATTGGAAATTGGACCTGGCAAACTTTTTAACATTTCTCAAGTTGGAACTGTTATGCTAGCCTGGTCCTACCAGACTCTCGTACTACATTTCATTTGTACAGAGAGTCTGGACACTCTCCATTGACAAGTGTTTTCTACTTGAAGGCGGGTACTCTGTTGAAGTGCAAAACTATTGGATCTGCCCAGTGCCACTCTGGATCTGCCACAACCAATCGCTAACGTTTGGTCGTGACGTATGTTATACGACGACAACAACTATCGGCTTAGCCAGGGTTGCCAGATTGGGTGGTTTCCCGCCCAATTGGGCAGTTTTGCAATCTATTTTGCGGGCAAAAATGGGTTTGGGCGGTTAGCCTACTTTTGCGTTCATTTGATTGAATATTGTTTCTGAAATCGGATAGGCTAAGTAATTTTAAAGCTTGTTAATGATTTCAATGTGTTTGAATGAGAAACAAGACAAAA
>OMMV01056354.1:2462-15450 GCA_900302635.1 Chatrabus melanurus
CGGTGGGTCATAATTAGTTCCAATATTAAGGTCAGGTCTGGGAGCATGCGCTAGTGCCGCATGTCGCGGCATCCACCACACCACTGAACCACCCCGGGGTCTGGATGCCAACCATCCAGGCAGACACCCAGTCCATCCCCACCTTCCGAAAGTAAGCATCTATCTGCTGCAGCCAGGTGAAATGTGGGTGTCCCCTTGGCCTTCTCCAGTCGCTGGGGTCCTCAACACTGAGACGCCTGTGTGTTGGATCATGCCCCAAGAAACGTGCCATATGGCCAAGATGTCATAGCTGACATTCCCGTACAATGCAAATGATACTCTTCATCCGAGTCTACCCAACTAACCATTTGTTTGACACAAAGTCATTGCAGTGGTACCCAATGAGACCTAGTCCCAAAGACATCTCGTCATCGCCTAAGGTTTCTGGTTAGCATCCAAGCCTGACAGCCATACAAGAAGACAGGAAGCACCAGGACACTAAAGACTTGGACCTTTGATCTCCTGCAAAGGTAACACCTCTGCCCAGCGACCCCATGACTCCATAAGCTCTTCCCAGGCGTCTTGATCTCAAAGGCTGAAGACCCGGAGACATGAATGTCACTGCCAACATAAATGAATCTCTCTACAAGTTTGACACTTTCACGGCATACAGATACATTTCTGATGGCCAAGTCCAAGAACTCCTTGAAAGCCTGGATCTTAGCCTTGATCCAGGACAATCACAAACCTAGACACTCTGACTCTTCACTCAGCTTCTCAAGTGTTGCAATTAGGACATCCACTGATTCTGCAAAGATCACAGCATTGTCTGCACATTCAAGGTCAGTGATGTTTTCTTCATGACAAAGGAACAAAAGTCGCTGGACTCCATGACCTTACCCAACACCCAGTCCATGCAACTATTGAACAGAGTAGGAGCCAGAACACATCCTTGAAGAACACCAGAATTCACAGGGAAGAAGACAGAGACTTTGCCTTCACTCCCCTGCACTGCACTCCACTATATGGTGACTTCCAGGTTAAAACTTGCAAGTTATGACCTACATTTAAAAAAAAGAAAAAAAAGAAAAGAAACTCAGAGAAACAACTGAGAAGAATTCATCTCAACAGGAAACTCTTCTGAGATGAAACAAAGAGAAATGGTCCAACCATATTACATCTAAATGCTCTAATTTTCAATGTTGTAGAAAATAGAAAAAATTAATTGGATCTGGATCTGTACTAAAATGTAATGGGTTCTTTCATGCCCAATGCCCCAACCCTCTACCAAGTTTAATGACATTGGTCCCATTAGTTTTTGAGTAATCCTGGTGACATACAAACCAACACTATTGAAAGCACAACTGTGCCGGCAGAAGTGATTAAAAAAGCAAATCAAAAAACCAGCAACGTTACCGAAACGCTGTTCTTCACTCCGAGACAGCAGGACATTTTTGCCTGGCTTCCTCCACAGCCTGTAAAATCCTCCCCACATTACTACCATTGTGAGAGCTCCTTTGCTTTCACAGTCCAAAGATCAAAACAGCAGCCATGTTTCCAAGGAACAAATGTCTTACCAGCTGGGCTGGTGTGAACACAGATATAATGCTGACAGGAAGCCGAGGCAGTCACTTGTAGAGCTAATTATGGGCAGAGCCGTGGGGGCAGGTTTACAAACACCGCTTTTCTTGTGTCGTGCTACTCTGAGGTATATGATTAACTTCCTCAGCAAAAGTACCCGGGCAGTCAGCGTTGGCCCTCTCTGTTGGCGGCAAAGCTGGTGAGCCGTGGCACAGCCCAGCCGACCACCAAACTACCGAGCCAAACAATAAAGTAACTGCAGCCGAAAGGCTTATTTTGTTGTTTTTACTGTATTTCCACACTCTTCAACTTTTAAGAGTTCTTCTTTAGGAGGTGTTTAACCATTTGGCTCTGTCTTACAGTGTTGTTGTCACAGGTAGAATGCTGGTTATGGGCTTCTCCTAAAGCCACAGAGGCTTGGAATCCTCCATCAGAGTTGGAAGGAATTCACATTCACATAATTCACATAAGAAAATACTTTACTTTCAAGGCACTAATTAGGTAGGGATGTCCCAATCAAAAATTTTTTTGCCCCGATCCCAATCCAAGTCATTTAATATTGAGTATCTGTGATACTGAGTCCTGATCCGATACTTTTATTTTTCCTGGGTATTACACTTGCACAGAGCAGCAGCGTGGTGGTCACCCCTGCCCATTCTCCATGTAGTGTGGAGTTGCATCAGGAAGGGCATCCGGTGTAAAACTTGTGCCAAATCAACATGGAGATCCATATCAGATATGCTGTGGTGACCCCGAGATGAAATTGGGAGAAACTAAAAGAACTTACTATTACACTTGCACACTGCAAGCTTGACAAATGCAATACATTATAAAACCTATATTCAATCCAAAATACTCCTTAATATTTTTTATTTGTTTTATTTATTTTTTACAAAATAATGAAGTAAACAAACATAATTTTTATGATTCTTATCAATTCCACTTAGTGCAGCATTGTAGTAGTAAACTTAGAATACTCAGTCATATTGATTGAATGACTGGTGGGTGTGTTTTTGTTGTTAAAAATGCATTACTCCTCATTATTATTATTATTATATTCCAAATTGTATTTAAAATATGTCTTCAGAGGTGGACCTTTGCCTGCAGGGGGGCTCCAACCCCTCGCCCTTCTGGCTACGGACCTGTACAGTGCCTGTTTACAGTAGAAAAATACAGACAAGATGATGACAAAAACTCATGCATTCATGTGGAAAGTGCTACCTGATTGGGCATCCATCAGAAACGGACTTGGTGCGTATTTGAAGCAAAGCAGCAGAGCGTAATATGCTTTTAAAATGTGCACTGTGGCACTTCTGAAAGCACGAATACAGCAGTGGCTGTTGGCTCCGTCGGTAAGGAGCTTATGAACGCACACTAATCTGTGTGTGTAAATTTTAATGAATCTAATACCGATCAATCAAAAAATGCCTCTATTGGGCCTGATTACTATTGCTACGATCAGACTGAGGCATCCCTAATTACAGGTCTTACCCATGAATGGGGTTGGAGGAACAACGTAATTAACCAGTTGCAAGATGACCCCACATTATTCCACAGTAAAATTATTTTCTTGAGGATCACAAGGCTTTTCCTTAGCAGTTGTGTTAAAAGAAAAAAAAAGTCATTTCCTTGTGTGAATCAAAATAAGGGGTATCCACAGTGAGTACCTCCTCCTATGCGGCATTGTCATTGTGGCGGAGCAGGGTTACCAGCAGACAACAGTCTTTTAACTATCCATGGTTGAGCAGCCCTCCTTCACTGTCGAATTTAAAAAGTTCCTTTCAACACATCTGCCCTATTTGTGCGGCCTTTTCTTCACCTGACTTGCTCAAGAGATTCGCTTTATCTTAAAGGTCATTTCATTCAACTGGGCAACAAACAGAAGTGAATATAACTGTCCCCAATCTTTCCCTTGCAGAATTCATGCTTGAGTTGCCTCAAATAAAGATGGTTTCCCCCCCACAGCTCGAAGAAGGAGCTCACAATCTGGGCAGCTCTATAGAAAAGAGGCCCTGTATCATACAAGCCCCCTTTATAACTCAACATTTCCATTTAATGACACCCTACATATTAACCCTGGTCGGCATCCAATTACACAGAATAAGTGAATTATCCGTGCCAGCGTGCAATTTGAAAATGTTTCTCATTCAATGTGGCGACAAGGAGGGTAGGGGCCCTTTTTTCATCAAGCCGACTTTCATTAAAGTGCCGGTTTGTGAGTTATTCTGAATCCATTAACTCTAAATACAGGTGATTCCCAGCCTCTTGTGCTACAGGACCACCGAGATTCCCCGCCACCGAGGCTTATAGGGGTGTGGAGTGACACCAGCACAACTGATTTGATGAGTCGTTCTCCCCGGGCCAGCGCTCAACCAAACAAACTGGCCAGGCAACCAACAGCGCTCCATTCATATTTAATTACAGCCTGCTAACACTGCTCTCGGATAACGTTACACCCGGCAAAAATGGAAGGAAGAACTGTCGTCGTGTCACAGAGAAAAATCTTACACCTTTTTTCTCAAGGGGTGATGAGCGGGAATTTTATATTGTTAGAACTTACTTATATTTTAATCCAAATTTAGTTATATTTAGTAGTGGCAGCATCGATCATTTGGTTAATTGTCTGTAAATAACACCAGGTGGTGAATGTAGGAGCTTGCAGTGTGTGTCACATGACCCAACTCTGTGGGTGTAAAGTCACTGCTGGCCTCCCGGGTGAAGCGTGGGTGTGGGAGAGTAGACATGAGGTTTGTGACTTGAGCCAAACCATGTCAGGTTTACTGCTGCCGTGCGCTAACGAGTGCCCTCATTGTATGCTCACAATCAGGGACACATCAGCACTGCGATATTGTCACAAATGAAATGATGTTAAGTGAACAAATATTTATCTGTAAATTGTTCCAAACAGATGTTGGTTTAAGCTTAAATGCCCTTGTCCAAATATGTTTATGCAAAATGTCTTAGGGAACTAGAAGCAGTGCGTAAAGCCCTGCAGGTGGGATGTCCCAGGGTGGAAGAAACACGAATCAACCTTTTTTTCACAGAAACAAAACAATCCTTTTTTTTTATTACTCAGTCAATATACAGTTTTTCATATGAGCTAAACATCAAACTCTCTATTATAAGTAGTTCCTGAGATATTAAAAAAAATGTTTCCCTAGCAACCATTGTTTACCTTAGCAACCATGTCAACATGGCATAAAAGCCTTTTCAAAGACCTTTCATATGAGCCAAACATCAAGTGTCTATCATAAGTAGTTCCTGAGATATTCAGTGAAGAACTTTCTCTAGCAACCATGGTTACCATAGCAGCCAAATTAACCAATAATGAAAGCCCTTCCAAAGAACTTTCATATGAGCCAAACATCAATTGTCTATCGTAAGTAGTTGCTGAGATATGACAAAAGCACAGAAAGGTCACTTGGCAGGACATCATAACAGACAGATGGACAGATGGACAGATAGACACAGGGTCAGGCTCTCAGTGGAGTACCACTAGGTGGTCTGTCCATTTTATGGGACATCCCACAATAATTTCTAGGTTTTGGCAAAAGCCTACCAATAAATGCTATGATCTTGTAAGTCTCCACATTAAAAAGACATAATGAAGATAAACTGATTAATGGTTGGTTAACTTTAATGCACCAAATCAATAGAAAAAGCAAGTCTGTTTTGCTTATTTAAAATATCATATACCTGCCTGCTGCCAGGACATGTCTCCGCTTGTTGCAGGGAATAGTCTTATCATCACATGCATGATGGAAATTAGGAGCAGGTGTGATTGAAGTTGCATGTAGTTTGAAATGAGCGTGTCAGTTTCTTTCATTTCATGTACTTATGTACTTTGTACATACTTTATTTTACATGCTTTAAAATGTCTACTCATAAATTAGATAATAATTTAATAACTATTAATTATTTATTCATTCATCCATTTTCTATACCAGCTAATTCCAATTAAGGGTCACAGGGGGGCTGGAGCCTATCCCAGCGGTCATTGAGTGAGAGGCAGTGTACACCCTGGACAAGCCACCAGTCCATTGTAGTACTGTTAATTAACTATTACAAATGTAATAATATGCCGTAATAGGCAGAGTAACAGCACACTTACTCTCATTTTCCCAAGCAGTTCTCGCCTGGCCGCGTTTGGAGCAGCCGAATCCTCCTCGCCATTCAGTAAAAGTCAGAAAATGTCCATTTTTCTGAGTCTGAGCCCCCAGTGAATCTCTGCATAACTCCAGGCTCATGAACTCTTCTTGCTATCGCAGATACATTTTTCCTGTGCATGGCATAAAAACTGGACTCTGAATTTCGTGCTGCCACAGCCACCTTGCCTCTGTGAGCTGAGCAGCATAGTATGTCCCCATGGGACTTTCGGACGGAGTGTGCTTGGATTACCTGCCTCATTTCAGTTCAGGGCTGCCTGGTGCAGTCACAGCACATCTCAGCTATTTCACATACAAATAAATACTCGCTGCTATCATTCATTTGTGCATTCTCCGGCTGGCACGCCTTAAAGTACATATGCCTGGTGAACAAATAAATATATATTTAAGTTGTAGCAGGGACAATGGAATTAGTTTGCGTATGGCAGGGTGGGAGACATGTCATCACGCTGATGGCTCCACATCGTGATGATGATTTCTCTACTCGTCTCCAACGAAGCCACAGGTACCGGAGGCTAGCGATCACCAGCGAATGCAAATACGTTGGCCCAAACGCCTAGGTGTGACTGCGCCTTTAGCAAAATACATCCAGACAAATGTATTTATTAACAGATTAGTTGCTATAAGACAGGGAAAACTGTATCGGATCGATATCGGCAGACACGGAAGGTTCCAGGATCGGTATCTTATCTGACATGAAAAAGTGGTATTGCACCATCCGTAGTAAAAACTGGCCTCAAATGATAGTCTTCCATCAGCCATCTTTATGTTGGAAGCGACAAAGTACACAAACATGCATAATGCTCTGCTTTAGCATCATTTGTGTTCCGTTGGGCAGGCTGTTACAGCTCAGGGATATGACAGGGATAAGGAATCGAATGTGGAAGTGACACACACACACAGAGAACACAGTGTACACATTACACATTAGTGCGTCATCATGTACTGGCGCCTGTCACTCATTGGGGTCCTGGAATCAGCACCGGGGCCATCGACACACGTCTGTGTCAATGCCTGACAAACCTCAAGGCACCAGGCTGTAATTGGAACGACTGGCCTAATCCTCAGATCAAGACAGACTCATTGACAACCTAAGCGGGCAGCAATCCCAACAGTGACTTATTAGTGGAGCTGGCCTCTTTGCTGGGAGTGCTGATGTCATCACTGCCAGCTGAAAGACGCTGTCAGGGCCAGGGGAGAAATTTCACAAAAATATACCAGGATGGGTGGTTTTGTGTTACTGAAATATACTAGTGCATATTTAATTTCCCTGTGTTGGGGTTTGTGTACGTACTTGTTTTCAGTTGTGTGCACAGCGTTAAAAAGTCTCGTACGTCTCGCACTTTGTACAGAGGCCGATGGAGACCCGTTTGTCATAAATGCGGCCGATTCTTGCGCTTGGCGGCCGATTTCGCAGCGCGATGATCAGACGGCAACCGAACGAAAATCTGGTCAAAAATCAACATATTTCAGTGACATTCCTGTGTTTTTTTTGATTGATCGATTTAGGATAAATGAAGCCCGAGTCATTAAATCCATGTGCTTCTCCTGTAGCTCATTCGCTCTGGTCATTTTCATGTCATTTTCATGCAGCGCGTTGCACTGCGGTTGCATTCAGCACACAGCACAGTGCATGTTTAAAAAGAACATTAACACACTGCTTCGTATTAAATACGCAACGTTTATTTATTAATCAGTCTGGCTGTTTCTGTGCCGACGCGCACCCACGGTGAAAGTAAAAAAAAAAAAAATCACTCTCCTTTCCTTCAAATATACACCAGCTGTGTTTCTGATATATGGTGTATGTGATGTAAACTTTTTACCACAGCGCTTTCTACATAAAAAAATGAGTTTTTTCCCGTGTTTTTTCTTGCCACTTAGAGAGACTGTGCAGGCGCGTAGCTAGAGGGGCGAGGGGTGGGAACGGCCCCCCCCCAACCCTCTCAGAATAAAGATCCACTTTTGAAGACATTTCGCTTTTTTTTTTTGCACATAATAACAATACTGTTAATAATAATAATAATAATATTTTTATTTTTGCAAGCCAATTATACAGATTTTGTCCTCCTTAAATATTTATATTTATATATTTCCCAAGTTTGTGTCTAAACCTTTTTTCAGGAGATCGATGAGTGACGAGTTCAAATGACTAAGTGGAGCAGAGGCCGAAAATGGCAACCACCAAAAAAGTATGGACACCGAATTTTTTTATTTTATTTTTTATTTTTTTAACACTATGTTTTTCTCAAAATTACAAGCAAACACTGTTTTTAAACAGTGCACCTCCACGTTCACAGTTTCAATGCAAAACCAGTGCTGTGGTGCTAAAAACAAGAAATTCAGATGCTGTTTTGGACTTCACCGATTATGAAGGACTACAGGTTGGGTCAGGCCATGCTTTGGGAGTGTAAGATCGTGTTGCACTTTGTTACATTCACAACGTCACGGAACCACTTTGCATCCCAACTGGCAACCACCCAGGCAGAACTGCAGTTCAAGAGTGTCCATCTGTCTGCCACAGCCAGGTGATATTTGATCATCCTCTTAGCCTTGTGCAGTTGCTGTGTTCCTCAGTAATGCCAGTTCGACACAGGTTACGTCCCCAGCCAAAGTTGGTTCCCATTTATGAGTGGGTGGACTGGGATGATGCAGATGAAGTGTCTTGTTCAAGGACATGGACAGGTAGCGTGACTGGGAATCAAACCCAGGTCTACATATTGATAGTCCAACTCCTTATACCAGTGATTGACACAGAGTTGGTACCTATTGATTCTCCAGGGAGACCTAGTCCCAAAGACCTCCAGTCAAAGTCTTTGTACCATGGATAATATTTAGAACTCACAACTACACAATATGACCAAAGGCACCAGGATTCTAAAGACTTAGACGTTCTTCCTCCTGCAAAGAGACACGAAGGGTGGGTAAGGTCTAGTCTAGTTACTTGTGTAACGTGCTTTGAGGTGACTTATGATTTGGTGCTGTATAAATGAATTGCATTGAAGTGCTATACACCTCTGTCCAGCGATTACTCCATAAGCTCGTCCCAAACATCTTTCAACCTCACACAGTAGATTGCACTCCTTGAGGCATGAATGTCACTGTCAAGATAAATGAATCTTGACAAATGACTTTGACACTTTCCTTGCTAGCTAGCCACACTGTGGATAGCTGAGTTCAGTAAATCATTGAAAGCCTGGGTGGGTAAGGTTAGACCTTACCCTTGTGGAGCGCCTTGGGGTGACTATGTTGTGATTTGGCGCAATATAAATAAATTGAATTGAATTGAAGCCTGGATCTTGGTCTTGGTCCAGGGCACTCACAAGCCTATATACTCTGGGCCCTATCTTACACCTGGAGCAAAGCACTGCACAGGGCAGTGCAAGTGTCATTGCTAGATTCCAACGACACAGTTGTCATTTTCACGCCCAGCGCCCACATTGTGTAAGTAAAGTAATACATGTACCTGCACTCATCCGGGCGCCCATGGGCATGTTGATCTCGGTCAGTCGCAGTGCTGGTGCGTTGCTATCGTGAGGAAGCAGAAAGCAGTTGTGCAATAGAGGATCCAAAATCTGATCTAACGTCAAGCGCAGTTTTCTGCTATTTACATGCCGCAATATTCAGATACAGAGCAGAACGGTGGCTTAGTGGTTAGCGCTGCCTCACAGAGAGATGGTCCCATGGTCGAATATGACCTGTTCCTTTCTGTGTGGAGTTTACATGTCCTCTCCATGTTTGCATGGGTTCCCTCTGGGTGCTCCAGCTTCCTCCCACTTCCAAAGACATGGAGGTTAGGTCAATTGACTGCAGGTGTGAAGTGAGAGTGTAATTGAGTTTGTCTGTGTGTTGGCCCTGCAATAGACTGGCGGGCTGTCCGGGGTGTACCCCGCCTTTCGCCCACCCAATGAGTGCTGGGATAGGCTCCAGCCCCCAGTGACCCTTAACAGGACTAAGCGGGTTCAGAAAATGACTGAATATTCGGATACAACTTACAGAGATGGGTTCGCGACACATGTAGTCTATAGACTGGCTGTGATGTCCAACAACGTAGTGCAGATCCCAAGAATTCTCAGGATGTACCACAGAAAATCAACCTAGTACCTAGTACAATCAACCTAGGCTGCAAAAAAGCCCTTCCAATATTTATGCTTGCATTCTGTTAGTACCTGGACAGCTAGGATGCTAGGATGCAGTGGATGGTTGACTTCTTGGGTATGAAACCAGACTGCTCTGGTCACTTAGCATTAAGCAGCTGGCACTGTAGTAATCACAATCCAGGAAATCATATTTTCCTTTCTAGAGAGGGACAATAAGTCCTTTTTTCCAGTCAGTTGGGATGATATGTGTGTCCAAGATGGAAGCAAAGATTATATGCAATGTTAGAAAACCATAATCTCCACCTAGCTGAAGATGTCCAGCCCAGACACCACAGATTCCTGCACCTTGTCCTGCCTTCTGCCGTTTCAGCACCTTTACATTCAGTGATTTTCTGCTGACTGGAGGATCAGACAGGAGGACCCCAGTACTGGAGATAGCCAACATCCTGGGTGAAGGATTTGCCTTATACAGTTGGTCAGAGTCTCTGGTTCATTTGGTCAATGTGGTAGTCGTCCATTGGGACCACGCCACCATTTGCCATGCCAATTTAACTTTATTTATTTCACATTATCAAATATCAAGTTCAGAAAGGTTCACCACAGACCTTCTTTTTGGCAGGCATTTCACCTTGCCACAGGATTTACAAGCACAGGTGGAGCTCATAAAATTAACAAAGGCTCTGCTGCAAACACAACAAACTAGCACAAAATGAAATGCATCCATTATTAACAATACTGCATACCTGACAGGCGCTGACAGGTCCTATAATTACTTTGAAAAAGTCCTGTTGCTCTGGCGGGTTAATGACTGTCCAGTTTTTTTGGTGTTGATGCGTTGAACGTTGCCTGTACCAAACTCAAAGCTGCTTTTAATAATATCTAACTTTGCCATGGCTGCCAGACATGTCACTGTGACACTGCAGTGTTTCAAGCATTTTGAAACAAATAGCTCATTCAGTGATTCTGTTGTTTCAAAACAGTGACTCTTTTTTCCTGAAGCTATTGTTTCATTTATTGTTGTGAGTGCTTTCAAAAAGAACAGTTTTCAAAAGGAATCTTTTTTTGTTTTTCAGTTTCTTCAAAATAGCAACTCCTTTTCTGAATTGATTGTTGTGAATGTTTTGAAACAATGAAATACTTTCTGAAACAATTCTTTTTTAGAAGTGTTTCAAAACGGTGACTTGTTGGTTTTCTAAATCAAGGAATCGCCGCTGTCCACTAGATGTCACCATCGTAGTGTTCCGAGTAATTTGAAGCACTTAATTATTTTCTGGAGAAATTTTCATTTTGTTTTTTGAGCTTTTCAATGCACTGAATCAGTTTCTGAAGCAATTGTTTCATTCATAGGTTCAAGCATTTTGAAACAGGAAATGATTTTCGGAAACTGGTTTGCTTAGCATTTCAAGACATTCGAAAAAAATGAATCATTTTCTGTTTCAAAATGCTTGAAGCTATAAATGAAACAATTGCTTCAGAAACTGATTCAGTGCATTGAAAAGCTCAAAAAAACAAAATGAAAATTTCTCAGTGCCGCAACCAGGTGAATAGTGAGCATTCCCTTGGCCTTCTCCAGGCCCTTGGGTCCTCAACGCTGAGGAACCTGTGTGCCAGATCATGCCCCGAGAAACGTGCCACAATGCTGTTCTGATATTCTCTCACAATGCAAGTGATACTCCTCATCATATTCTCCCTAAGTAACCTTTCATTTGACATGGAGTCATTCCAGCGGTACCCAAGGATCCATGGAGTGACTTGAATGACAATGAATCAGTCGGACAGAAACTGGTTACATCATTTGAAGCAGGCAGCTCATAGGCTGTTGCACCCTAGAAGTAGCCACACTGTTCTCAATTGCCCCGTGTCCTTTTCCCCTCATGGCCCAGAGGCAATCGGTCCTCTGATGGAGGGGAGCCTTCAGCCTAAGTGGGGTCTGACACCTTATTGGCAGAACCATTCTGACTCCAAATGGCACTCGTAAAAGCCAAATTCTCTGCATAATGTGTCTCTTCTGACTGTCTCTGATCTGTTGTCAGAATATCAGGAGGGTGGACATGAAGATAAGATTATAAGTCAATGTGTTCAGGGCAGGTGCAGAATACTCCGAAGATTAGGTGGGCGAGGTGCAGCAGAAGTGCTGGCACACTGACTTGCCATGTGTATTCCGTTGGCTGGGACCCTTCTCTTTGCCGTCTGGATGCTTTTTGAGCCATCAGGATGTTGCAACAACTGGGCTCCATATGTATATGGTTGCTTAGCTGCATCAATTCTGTCTTTGCATGTTTCACATTTCCTTGTTATGCCTTGTTTTGCTATTTTGTTAGCATGGCCAAAGCAGATGATCACCCCACTGAGTCTGGTCTGCTTGAGTTTTCTTCCTGTAATCAAAAAAACCACTGTTGCCTCTGTGCTTGCTCAGGGGGTGGGTAACGTTAGACGTTACTCTTGTGAAGCACCTTGAGGTGACTTATGTTGTGATTTGGCGCTGTACAAATAAATTGAATTGAATTGAAATGAATTGGTGAGAACAATACCAGTCCAGTAGAAGAAAGGTAAACATGATTTACCCGTATGCAACTATTCTGTCAAAAATTATAATATGCTGTCAAAGTTGAAATGGACATGTGATATTGCAATTAAAGCAACAAACTTCAAAGAACACAAAGCGTACTTTCCTTTCAACATGCTAAGTACCCCTTGGCAAAGCTCGAGAGCCATCAACTTCATGCAGAGCATGACATGAGTGTTTCTGTGAATATGTGTGTGTGCTTTGAGTTCCTGGCTTTTGTAAAAGCACCGGGAAGCCTGAGCGGTCCAGCCAGGCATGCCTGTGCAGTGTAACCAAGGCTGACTGGCTGACCTCAGACTGTGTGGGCCCTTCAGCAGAAGATGAAGGAGCTTTTTCATTGACACAGGAACAGGAGGTATCGCCTTCCCTTTGCAGCAGCACTCATTCATGCCAGACACAATGCGTTATTATTGGTTTTGAATTGAAATGTTAATTTTGGGAACTGGGCAACTGGGCTTGAGCGCTTCCCCTGCTCATTTCTCATTTTTCACGTGGGTGAGGTGGTCTGTTTCGAAGGGGAGAGTTAACCCTTAACTCTCCTTGTATTACAACACCTTATGTCAACTAGGCGGTGAGTGAGGTGGACCCGCGGACTAACA
>OMMV01056396.1:0-11063 GCA_900302635.1 Chatrabus melanurus
TGGATTACCAGCTATCGGCGTCTGGACTCCTCACCCTCACCATTTGCAGGACTTCAACACACGACATCAGAGTTGACATAGACGGATTAGGAAGATTGTGTGTTTATATATATACATTTTGGACACTCTGTGCATGTGTTATATCTCATGTTGGACTTTGTGCTTGTATTTTTGTATTTCTGTATCATTGATAGTATGGCCATAGCAGATGGTCCCCCCTCTGAGTCTGGTCTGCTTGAGGTTTCTTCCTATACTTATAAAACATCCAGGGAGTTTTTCCTCACCACTGTTGCTATTGTGCTTGCTCAGGGGGTGGGTAAGGTTAGACCTTACCCTTGTGAAGCGCCTTGGGGCGACTATGTTGTGATTTGGCGCTATATAAATAAATTGAATTGAATTGAACTGGTGACAAAACCATTAAAACAAGTACTAACATTAGCGAACAGGAGAAAAATTTCACAAAGTGCACTTTCACGCCTGAAAGTTTAGACCACGGTCCACACCAATGTTTTGGGTTTTTTTGGGGGGGGGCGGGAGATTGGTTTCACGTGCTAAAGTTATGCGAGCACTGAGGCTTTGAACAGGTACAAGGAAGGAAAACAACAATTGATATATCACTCAGAAGAAAAATCAAGCCTGAATCTTTATATTATTTTATATTCGGGAACAAAAAAGTTTATTTGAAATAATGGCAACTGGATAATAAAATGTTTCCATTGTTTTATTACAAATTAAAGTATTTTCAGTTTGCAATAACTTGCACATCATGGCAGAGAGAAACTTACCAGCTGCAGGCGATTAAAGTAAAATTTGATGTGGTCGCCCCGTTTCCAAACAGAGGAGGTAAATATTGTACTTTGCACCTTATAAATGTTGGTCTTAGACGTCAACGTCATCAATGTTTGTTGGACGGGCTAACATGTAAAGAGAAAAAATGTTGGAAATAGTTAGCTAGCTCCAGTGAGGCTAAACAATGTGCCCAGCGTAGCCAAGCTTGCAAACTGCGGCATTAAGCAATCGATTAAAGAGTAAAATGTAGTTTATATCAACAGACGTTTTTATAACATCTGAAACATACCTATGATGTCACATAGCCTTATATGGAATGCTAGTAAGCGGTATCTCTTCTGGTTCTAACCAGTTCAGGAATAATCATTTTAAGGTGGAACCTAAAAGCGGAAATGTTAAAATACAGATTCTCCTCGGAACGAACCAACAGAAAAAAATTCTAGTTTGAAGCCGTGGCGAACACACCAAAGATGTTTACACAGACGTACGCACTTTCAGTGTCATCAGCATATTGTCAATTCCAAGAGTACTGCATAAGAGTCGAAATCAAGAGAAGAAAATATATGCAGGGCCATGTTGTTGCTGTTGCAGTAGTATTATTACCAGCAGCGGTAACATCTGATGCGATACATGAGACTACTTCCAATTTGCCAAATCAACCACTTCACTGTGCAAAAACGGTGCCATCTGCGAATAATCCAACGAGGCGCCGCAATTCTGTTTTGGGAGAAACCAACACGGCAGGTGACGACAGCCTACTTTGCTGGAACTTCCTGTAATTGGTCCAAAAGTCAGCATCATCAAAGAAAAAAAAAAATCTCATTGTAAAGAAGCCAAACCCAGGTACTGTTTGATGCAGACTAAACCCACCTGTTTTTACTGGACCACAAATCAGCTGATTGGTCTGAACCATGGTTTTGGGGCATATGAGGGTGGTGTTAAGGCACCCTCAGTCACTCATGAGGGGGCCCCCAGATTCCTGTCAGTTGAAAACTTGCATGCGCTGTAAACTGATCATTATGTTATTTATTATTACAGTCTCTAGCCTTTGGAACCGATCCATGAAATATGACTTCAATCTCCCCAAGCATTCCCC
The DNA here is from genome assembly GCA_900302635.1 of Chatrabus melanurus. NCBI lineage: Eukaryota > Metazoa > Chordata > Actinopteri > Batrachoidiformes > Batrachoididae > Chatrabus > Chatrabus melanurus. The sequence goes on from OMMV01056396.1 coordinate 1,886, forward strand.
CCAGTTACAAAACCGGGAGGACCTTCACATCCACGCTTCACCCGGGATGGAGAACATAAGCAGATATTAAAATCAAAAGGAAGAAACAAAGCAAGGAAAAGAGAACAGGATGAGAGGCGTTAAATATTCTCTCTCTGGAGAGAGACTTAGGTGAACATTTCCAGTCACAGCGAGGCTCCTTTTTTTAAATGCAGAAAGATAATGAGGGAAAATGCCTGAGGAGTGTCACGTCTATTTAACACTCAGCCTGGGTGCCACACAGCAAAGGAACAACTCAAAAATCACATTATTACTATTCCTCTCTGGCCTATGGGCACACGCGTATTCAATTTGCTTTAACACATGCAATATGGGTGCATCCTACAGTTATTTGTTCCGCAGCCTTCCTCCCCCTCATCTTACGGCCCGTCGAACACAAAAAAGGTAGATTTGATTTCCACAATATGAGCACTGCATAGATGATTGGAGGGAAAATCCAACGGAGGGCTGCTTCGCAAACGCTGTCAAACATTCCCTCAAATCAGCGCGAGTGAGAAAGAGCGAGGATTTAAGATGAAAAGGCGCACTGGAGTTTAACTCAGTTCACGTTCAAGACAATCAAGTCAAAGGCGAGTTTTTCTTACAAAATTCATCACACCGACTCGCTTTCACAACAACAGCCTCCTGGATTAAACAATGACGAGACAAAGCATGAAAAATAAATGCCTTTTGTACTTTTTTCATTATTATTGATGCATTTCAAATGGAGGAAGATTCCCTGTGCGGCTCTCACTGAGCACCAGTTGCTTTATTAAAGAGCCAATTAAGAATTTAAGACCTTTTGAAATTAAGGAGTGCAAAGCAGCATGTAAGCTTTTCTTCCTGCCTCATGTTTTTTTGTGTGCAACGTCCCCTACTGTGAGTCACTCATTACTCTGGAAATGCATAATATTTTTAAATCAAGCAACAGATTAAAAACCCCAAACAATCACAGCACAATGCAAAGCAACATTAAAAAGTCATGGGTACGTGCACGCAAATACTGCTGCAGCAATGAAGATTCAATGTTAAGTAAGTCAGCCAATTTCTAAAATCTAAAGTGCAACATTCTTTATTATAAACCCATGATTTTTTTTTTTTTTTTTTTTTTACAATTCTATTCCAAGAAGATGAATATAAATAGAATTATAAACTGGATACATACTTTGATACTCACCCACGTATCTGATGTGGAAGCCACGGCGGTTGGTTCCGTGGTCGGAGGACCAGCGCAGAAGCAGCTGGTGGCCTGTGGTGGTCAGGCTGAAGGGCGTGTCGATGTCGCCACTAAGTGACGCCAGGCTCTGGCTGTAGATATTTGGGCCTGAGCACAAAGACACACAAAGAGACAGATTCACAGAAAATGATATCAAAAACAAGCACGTTATAACAAGAAAATACAAATGCTCCTCGCATGTTTTCAGCATTAATCACCGATGCACTATTGACAACAAATTCCACACATAAGTCTTAGACTACATACAAATATGCATCCTGGCTTAATATTTAGTAGGCAAAAAGCCGTACATCACAATCCATAGGGTATCTGAACACTCAGTAGGCATTTAGTAATAGTCAAACAGTACCCGGATGATCTACTACCTCCATAGTGTGCAAATGGACTATACTACATTATCCCATGAGGCAGCTGGAAGAAGAACTTCCTGGGAAAAATCAAAGGCGATAGCGGACATACATGAAAATAGTAGTGGTGTCCAAGGAGGCGTGGCATTGTACATCAGGAATCGTTTTTAAAAAAAAGTCTGCCATTGCAAAATAGAAATTTTCCCAGCATACGCGGGTATGTGCATAGGCATCATCTGCAAACATCTGGGTCACAAAGGACAGGTAAGATGGCGGCGGTATAGCATGTCCAAATTGTGTCCCTACACCTTTCTCGCTTCTGATGGAAGGCAGCCGCAGAGTTGCTCCCACGGAGAATTCCTTTTTTTGGGGTTTTACCTTTGTGAGGTATTTTTATGGTGATTGAAGTGCTAATCCTGCTGCCAACCACCAAAAAGGATTACCTGCGGTCTGGAGGACCACCTACAGTTTCCCGATGCAGAGACCATGCCCAGGGTACACACACACACACACATAAAATACAATGCCACATGGCAACAATTAAAAAATAAAATAAAACACATAAAACATTTTTTTTAAAAACACATAAAAGCATAAAACATAAAAACTTTAAAAACAACAAAAAAAAATCATAAAAGCATGATGGTCGTTGACTCACAAGGAGATCATCTGCCGTTTGACAGATCTTGTTTTTCGTCCTGCTGGGTGTCATGCCACCGCCCTCACCAGCGTAAGTGCTAGTGGGAGAGCCAGTTTAGACGTCGACCACCGGGCCATGCGGCAGATTGTACTGGGTTACAGTGTTACCAATAGCAGGATGTTGTTGTTATTGTCAGTTTTGATATTTACAAATTTAGAGTTCTTCTGGATCAACAAAAATTGGTTGGTTTTGCTAACCAGCTTCTGGTATATTGATTGTTATGTCCTCTGGTTGGTGCAGATATCACAGTGAAGGAAAGGAACAGTTTACTGAGGACCATGCTGTGATCATTGTATAATCTATGGATGACCTAATTGTGTGGGCTTAAAATGATCTTGGGTCATTCCGACGTTAAACCCCATGCGGGAGCAGACGGGCCGTAGTCCGATCCATCCCGCATGAGGAGAAAGGTTTTGTACAGACGCCTCGAGGTGACTCCTGCCAGACCGCAAATTAATATGAACATCTCACATTGCACAACCACTTATGACATTTATTCTTTCATTCATCTCCGTGACAGAGACTTACCCTTGACCTCCCCCCTTGGCGGTCCTCCATCACTTTGCTGTTTTTGTAATCCATTTTCATGTAGAACCAAATAACCTCCTTATTTCAGTGACCAAGTCCGACCCTCTCAGATAAAACGGTATTAAAGACACTCTTTAGCAGATGCATCAGATGCATCAGTTCCACTGTTTACCTTGTTAACAATTGCCAGTGTTTTTTTTTTTGGTGGAATTGGCAGTGGGATGTCAATGTCACAACTCCTGAAGGTCCTCACTTCTGACGTATATGCAATTGGGGGTATTACTTATGCTAATTGACTATCCTTGTGAATGCGTTTGGAGTTTACAAAACAGGTGGCATTCAACATGTTCACGCATCATTCACGCAATTTTCATAATTTACAAGCATTTCCTGAATCTGGTATGATGCACTCGTAAAAGCTGATTTTGCTAAAAAGGGTAAGTGAAATTTGAGAGAAGTTTATGAAAATCTTCTTACATGAGGCCGATTGACAGGAAGAGTACCTCATTTGTACAAAGCTCTTCAGAGTCCTCAATGCATATTGATGTAATCACAGTCTAGCATCAATGTATTGTACGTGTTGCCCAATATATTGGTTTACTGTTGCATTGGAAGTTTTGTTCAGTAAAGAAGTCATCGCTGGATTTCTACTCTTAAAATTTCACTTTTAGGACAAAAACAAATGTTTACATATTACAGCACAGCACAAACTGTAATGTCACTGATAGGTGTGTTACGTTTTGTTTTGGCTGACAGAACATAGTGCATCCCAAGATTTGAGCAGAACTCACCATCAAATATTTCCAAGATGTCAAACTCCTTCTCTGTCTGGAAGAGTTCAAAGTGCAATGTGATGTTGTATCCCTTTTCCACATTGATCAGCCAGGAGCACATCTGCAGGTTGGGGTAGTTGTCAGGATAACCTGGACTCAGGATTACCCCCGTTGAGTCAAAACGCACCTCGTGGGCTGGACATTGGACTGAAACGAGATCATTATGACAAATGGGAAGAATAACTGATTAAAAGGGAGAAAGGCGGTAGAAGAGATAAGGCAGAAAAGAGTGGAAGCATATGAAAGTATTTTCAGACATGCCGTTTGTACCATTAATTAATCCCCAAGTTGACTGCATGGTGTCATATTTTAAAGGATTAAAGATTTTTTTTCTGCAACACTCACGATGGCAAATTTAACAGTTAGGGTGCAACAACATTTCTGTCAAACTTCCTTCACAGCACAATTCATTGCCATGGAAGTTGTGCACAATTTTACAACTTACGTAAGGCTCGTTAGTGTAGCATTACAAACCAATCACAGATGACTACAAACCAATGACTTCAAGTCTGTGCCTTCCTCACACACAACTTTTAAAATAGCTGTAATTGGGGTTCGATGCTGAAATTGGAGAAACTAAGTAATAAAGACAGTAACACTACGGCAATCTGACATTTCACCCCAATGACCTTGACATTCACCCAAATGATTGACCTCTGGCTGACCTTGCCTGGGCAATTCTGGAATCCGCCTCAGTGTGTGCCACATTTGATCCAAATCAGTTTGACAATCATATTCCTTGACCTTGATCTTTGCCCAAATTAATTTTATAACAGCAATTTTGGGGCCAACCTTCATTGACATACGACATTTGGTACAAATCAGCAAAAGGACCTGGGAGGAGCAGGCCAACAAACAGGCAGATGTGACCTTGACCCCAGTAATTGACATTTGGTAAATTTGACATTGCTTGGCAATTCTGGAACCCACCCTCATATGTGTGGCAAGTTCAGTGCAAATTGGACTAAACAAAAAAAAAACAACATAAATTTTGACCTTTGGCCCTAATGAACTTGACCCCAATGTGCATTTGACCTCTGGCAAATTTGACCTCGCCTGGTCAAGTCCAGAACCCACTTCCACGTATGCCAAATTTGGTGCAAATTGTGAATGAATGAAAAACTTAAATTTTGACCTTTGGTCTCAATAACCTTGACCCCAATGATTGACCCTTGGTAAATATGATGTTGCCTGTGCAATTCTAGAACCTACATCTATATGTGTGCCAAAGTTTGGTGGTCGCGGGAGTGAAAAATCATAATATTGACCTTTGACCCCAATGACATTAACCTTTGCAAAAACAAACCCATTAAGGACTATTTTGGGAATGACCATTATCCACATATCATGTTTGGTGATCAGCCAACGGACCTGGGAGGAGTAGGGGAACAAAGACAGATAAACCAAAATTCTGACTTTTGATCCCAATGACCTTGACCTTTGCCAAAACAAACCCCTTAACACTATGACGTTTACCCCAGCGTGTGGTGAATGCAGAGCAAAGATGAGAAAATTGTCCAAGCTTCATTAAAACTCACGTTACCCGAGTTTGGTAGCGAACCTCTAACGCAGCACTGCGTTCCACAACATGGTGCGAGTGGAGGTGGGCGTTAGCCAGCGCTCCATTAGAACTAGCGGGACTTTTGCCAACGTGGCAACGTGCCGAATAGGGGGTCGACACACCACTATCTGGTGATTCTGAGCAGGCAGGGCGAAGCAGCACCCAAACGTTAGCCAGCGTAGATGATCACACCAGTAACTTCGGCTAGCGGAGGCTAGTGGAGGCAAACGGAGGCTAACCTGGTTGTGGTGGAGATTAACTTTCTCCAACGGTCTCCAACGTAGCCATAGGTACGTCTGCAAATGGCGAGGTATTTTAAACATGTTGAAAATTTTTGGACACGGTCGCCGTTCATCCGCGAAGGACGGCAGAACCCAGCGGCGGCTAGCGGAGGATAGCGGACATCGACGTTTGCAAATACTTTCGTCTACATTGGCCCAAATGTCTAGATGTGATTGCGCCTTTAACGACAATTTTTGACCATCATCCACATACCAAGTTTGGTGGAGATCAGCCAAAGGACCTGAGAGGAGTAGGGGACCAAAAACAGATAATCCAAAATTTTGACTTTTGATCCCAATGACCTTGACCTTTGCCAAAACAAACCCCTTAAGCGCAATTCTGAGGTCAACCTACATGCACACAGCAAGTTTGGTGGAAATTGGTCCAAGCACCTCGGAGGAGTAGTGGAACAAACAAACGTTTCTCAAATTATAGTATGATGCTCTTTCTGCGGCGGTGACGGCATAGTAAGACAGCTGAATGGAAGTGTGAGACGGCTCGTACGTTACACGTAATGAACTGTGTTGACAAGTGCAGCATACCAGATGGCAAATATCGTGAGATCATTAATGCTCTTTCCATAAAAGTCTGATCAAGGTTGAACTTAACTTTGCTGTAGAGGAGACGCATGTTTGAAAGTTAAATGTGAGTAAGTGCACGATGACTGCAAACTTACTGCTTGCAAAAGGCAGAGAGCACTCCACTGTGACAGCAGAAATTACACAAAAAAAAACAAACCCCAAAACAATACGAGTACAGAAACAATTACATTTCAGTCACATTGATTTAACACCTTTGGGCAAAAATGGCGAATCTGCTGTTGTCAAAAAGCTCCACTGATACCAATCTATCAAATACTCAGGCCCGTGAGACAGCTACGTTTTATGGAAAAATGGTGCATGTGCTTGTGCTCGTATGCGTTTGTGTGCGTTTCCTGTGTATTCCTTTCATTTCCTGTAGACTGGCGTGTCTGAAATAATGACAGTCCTGTTTCTTTTCTTTCTTTTTTTTATTCTGCTGGTAACAGAAGTTTCTCTTTTGTGCCACTAGTGAAGAAACATGACTCATATAAAAGGTTAATGCGAACAACTGTTCCATATAAAAAGGTCACAGGAAACAATCAGACATCTATCAAGAAAAAAGGCAGACTGAATGTAACACAAATCAGTATGAATAATCCTACCATCGAACTACGGCGACAATTTCAACCGGCTGAAGCTGAATAGCCTCAAAGATAAGGAGCACAACTGTGATTTTCACAACAACAATACATTTTTTAAATTACACAGCATACTGAATGCTCGCTGCCAGTCGCAGGGGGGGTAAAAAAAAAAAATTATACCAATTACACAATTTCAACAACAAATAAAGCGCTTAACACTAAATATGAGATCAAAGTAACCGGATTTGTACCGTATGTGGCAGAATCAATATTTATAAAGCCTAATTTCTATTTGTTATGAGAGAATTAGATTTTAATGCATGAATAAATCAGAAAATAATTTAATATAGCATTTATTTACGCACTAGAAATATTTGTTCAGTGCTGGTGCTTGATACTTTGTGAAAAACATGCATCAATATTTCCTGTAAAACACAAACACCTTTCTACTCGCATCCAATCAGTGAAGTCTCACCGTCCCACTTTATTATGTGCTCATCACTGTGCATAAACCACCAAAAATAATGAGTTAGACGTGCTCCCAACCACACCGGTTCAGTACCATATGCATGCATGTTTTAAAATTTGGGTTTAAACTTTGTTGTGTTGTGAAAATAGTGATGCATATTGTATGGGCCCTAACTCCCAGTGGACTTCAACAGGATAAGTAGGTGTAGATAAACAATGGAATAAACAAGTGTTTTTGCTGTGTCTAAAACATTTGCTGCAGTGAATAAAAAAAAAAGAAAGCAGCAGCAAACACCTTGGGCCCGATCTTGATGATGACACACGATCTAAAAAGTGCATTTGGGACGTGTCCAGCTCCACTTTGCTATTTCCAAGGTGTGTAATCTGAGTGCAGTAAGGTGCAGGGTGCAAAGGGGTTGTATTTATTCACTTAATTAATCATAGATGTGTTTTGGGAATTAACATGAATTAAATCATTAAATCATTCAGATTGTCATCTGTCATTCCCTTTAACAGCCAGGGTGCGCTGGAACCTGGCGCTCTGCTATTTCGACAGCGGACTCATCTCAGAGCTATTTTGGCGAATTGATGGATCTGTGGCCAATGTGTTAAAGTGTGCGAGAGGAGAGCAGCCACCAAAGCTCCCTGAGGTGAAGCAGTAAAATCATCAGTTTAAGCATGTTTTCTGTTCAGTTCAAAAACAGCTAATATCTAGTTAAAAGCCCATTTAGCATCTTAAAATCGATTTAAACCAATCTAATAAAAAATACCACTAATTTAGAGCCAATATCTGGTTAAACTGACATGCGGTTTCAAGTAGTTTGAAAACGTATATTTAAAAAAAAAAGAAAAAAAAAGAATGGCCTCAAAATAGAAAAAGACAAGAACCCATCAGAGATGGGAACATCCCCCGCCTCCTTTGTTCTAGAACAATGGGAACCTGCAAATAAATGATGACTTTGCACTATACAGCGAACAGGCTTCAGAGACTAAGTCTGGATCCAGAAATCCAGGAAAATTAGAATTTTTTTTTTACCAAATTTCAAACTCAGTTCAGGATACACACAGAAGTGTTCACTTGCAAACTTTCAAAAGGGGAAACCAACGGGAAGCTGAAAATAAATGAGTGACTTTGCGCTATACAGCAAACAGGCTTCAGAGACTAAGTCCAGAAGTCTGCATCCAGAAATCCAGGAAAATTTGAATTTTTTTGAACAAATGTCAAACTCAGTTCTTGATACACCTGCCAAGTTTCATAAAGCTAGGCCAATAGGAACTTGAAAACAATTAGTGAGTTCTAATTGGTAACGCCGGATGCCCGGACGGACATCATGATGACAATCTCTCGCTTTCTGCTAACACGGAGGCGGGGGATAAAAAGCTGGGGCATGTTATGATGTATGTTTTTTTCTGTTGATATCTGTTATTATTATGAAAAGTTTAAGTTACTTTTTTCTTTAATAAAATCCATCCAACATGACAGACTATAGCTGAGTGGCAATTTTATTTTACCCCCTCAATACATCATCTCACTGGCTTCAGCAATAACCTGTTGAATAGTGCATTAACTAACCACCATTAATCTTCTGGGTAAAAGCGGTCAGAGCAGGAGGACGTGGGTGAATTTCACCACTTGACAACGCAAGTCACCATCGAGCAACCCCCCCAGGAGTCAGGGCCACAGTGAAAAGTTCTTTCTCTACATATTTTCCACATACTCAGCTGTGGTCGATGTGTAGGGGCTATATGTGCACCAAAGTGGAGCAGCTTTGAGTTTTAGTGTCTTGCCCAAGGGCACTTCCACATTCAGCAGCCATCGTGGATCGAACCTGGTTTATGGACACCCCACTCTGTCGACTGAACTGTACTCCAAATACCACAAATTAAATATTTATGAATATCAATATTTCCATTCCAATTCATTCCTTGTCCAAAATATCCACAAACTACCACAACAGCTTTTATTTTAATGGTAAAAAACATGGCTGCTTGCTCAGATTACTGTGAATGACTCCATTGACAGTTAAGTAGCACTGTTTGAG
>OMMV01056408.1:3651-14052 GCA_900302635.1 Chatrabus melanurus
TGCACAGAGTCTGTGACAAAACAAGCCTCCAGGAATACTGGGCAAACACTGAGAGCCTCTCACTGGGAGCTGCACTATTTCCTGAGAGCAACACAGCCAACAAGCTTCACATGTCCAATAACGTCTCCACTGCGGCGTTGTAGCTGCCGTATCGCATTTCCATCAAAGATATGGAACGGACTCGATCGGAAAAGGCTTTTCAGTCGGTGCAAATATGTGCGCAGCCAGGTGCTGAAACCGCAAACAAACATGTTCTTCTAACACGCTTTAACGACTTGCAACGAGAAATAAGGTCAAGCATGTTGTAAGTGATTTCACCTCTTCTCAATCTGCGTGTGCGCTCACCGTGCGAGGCTCAGAGAGAGATGAGGCGGATAGAGGAGGCTGAGGTAGGAGCCGTGCATTTCACACTGCTACAATTACAGGAAACAGGAACCGTCATTACATTGCTCACTCTGACTCAAATACAGATAGAACCCCCCACCACCAAAAAAAAATTTAAAAAAAAATGCACAGGCTAGGAGGAGAAAGTGGCTCACTTCTGTTTGCTAAATTAATCGCTTCCTAAATGGCTCCAGGCCAGGCAAAGTTAACATTTGCAGTTTCAAAGGTTTTCAGCGCTTGCAATGAGCCATGAAATTACTGCATGCTGTCGAAAATGGCAGCTGATGAAAAGCCCAAGGAGCAGGTCCCACAGGCAGAGAGCTTGGAAGTGAAATCTTAAACACAAAGTCTCATTTCTGATTCGGATCATGGGGAAATTCAGAACCAAGCTGGAGAACGTGTGAGCCCGTGTCGTTACAGGACAGATGATGCACGGCTGCATGCGAGCCGACGGGCTCAACGGGGCTCGGGCCGGGCTCGGCGGCGATGAGGGGGGGGCACAGAGGTTGGGCCGGAGGACCGTAATGATGATGTTGAGGTGCCCAGCTGCAGCCAAAATGGACTGAACCAAATTAGGTTTGATTAAATCACAGGGGTGATGCTGCAGTTCTGCAGACATCATTAACACCAAAATGATTATCGCACAGCATTTTGGCTCGGCTCAGTCCGACCAATGATGGCGGAACACTCACACTGATGCTACGTCAAAATAAAGCTGTAAATATTTCTAAATAAACGGGTCACATATCACAGCTAGCACGGCACTCAGAGTCCTGTGAATTTAAGTTGTATTTAACATTTCAGCAGATTATAATTCAGGCTTCTTAGTTCTAATTTTTTTCAGCAAGATTTGTGAAAAGAGAATACAGTATCTGAAAACGAGCAACATGAACAACAATAATACTAATATTACTACAAGGCCAAGGGGACGCTCGCGCTTCACCTGGCTATGGTAGGCAGATTGTTACTTTCCAGAGGTGGGGATGGACCGGTGTCTGCCTGGGTGGTTGCCATCCAGGACCGAAGGTGGTTCCATGGTGTGGTGGATGCAGTGAAGCGCGGCCCCAGCACATGCTCCCGGACGACTACTGCCATTAATACTCATAATAATAATAATAATAATAATCTCTGCTCCTTCATCTGGACGTGCTGAACTAATAAACAAACACCATAGGCACAGTAGGTTCTTTTCTCCTTGTAGATCTGGACTTGCATCAGAACGTATAACCAACGTAAAACTTGTGCCAAATCAAGATGTGGATTCATATGGGATTCGCTGTGGCATCCCCAAGTGAACAGGAGCAGCCGAAAGAAGAAGAAAAACCGTTTTCAACAAACTTGCTGAGGTTTGGCGTGCATCTGTAAAAAGGGGCGGAGCCAGCACATAAAAAAAAAGAAAAGAAAAAAAAACGTACTTTTTTCTGATTACATGATCACTGATAAACACAGTACAGTATATTGAAATGTACTTACAAAAAACCCTCATCTTCATTCCTTTATCTGGAGCCAAGTTTTTATTTGCAAAAATCCCTTTTGTGTTCAATTCAGTTTTGAGTGATCCTGATAACTCAAACTATAACCACCATGACAGAGATGACAATAATAACAACAACAACAAGAAGAAGAATAACAATAATAAAAAGAAGAACCCATTAAAGTAATTAAAAACTTAATTGTGCATTTTAGTAATTAACCTTTGGTTCTAATTAAACACTGGGTCTAACCTGGAACAGTTACAGTTACATGGGTTCCTGGAACCCATTTTCAGAAAACGTTGAGTGTAAACTGGAATGCAAAGCATCAAGTTTGATCGGGCTTTGTGAAAATGAAGTAGAAGTAAGTCCTATATAGGCCCTGAGGCCCGTTGGTGCCGGTGCTCATCTCCAGATTCCATAGCGTGAAGCGGATGAGAATCTACGACTCCCCCTGGACAGGACGCCAGTCCATCGCAGGTTACTTCCCCAACCAAGGCCGGTACCCATTTACAGCTGGGTGGACTGGGACAATGCAGGACACAGACAGGTAGCATGAGCAGGATTCGAACTCGGGTCTACATATTGGTAGTCCAGCTCCTTATCCACTCAGCTACCTGCTCTACTTGTGAAAATGGGTGGAGCAAAAAAGGAAAAAAAATCTGTTAATATGCTCATTTGAGGTTAGCCACCATTAGGTTTATACAAAATATTGTTATAATAGTTATTAATTGTGATTATTCATAATAAATTATTTTGAAATGAGATAATTGTAGGGCATAATACAAAGTATGGTCCAAAAAAAATTAACAATAAGACAATGACAATAATACATATTTACCATTAACTGTTACTTTACAAATCATTCAAAATCTGACCATTTTGGAAGGTGAACGTTTTTGTGAATGTTTAGTTAAAGGATTTTACATCTCTTAATATTGTGGGATTGTCATCACCACATTGGGATCAGTTTGTTCAATAAGGTGAATTCTGGCTGACAGTTTGGAGATGATGTTTCCTATGAACTCCCGCTGTGCTCGGGCTCTCTGCTTCTTGCCAGGAAAAAAATTTATAAATAAAAACATACTTCCCCACATATCAATCTGTAATCATGGAGCCGAGCGGACACTTTGGATTGCAGAAACTTTGACCTATTTTTCAGCGTTTGAGTGACCATCCAATTTTGAAGCCAATTTGATTTTTTTTTTTATCAAGCGTGTGTGACTCGAAGTGAGATCCTCAGTTAGGAGAGATCACCGGTTAAATATAATAATTTGATATTTTATGTGTATCTACACAAACAAATACTTTACAATAAGTCAGATTCAGCCACTGGCTTCTCACTTGTCATTTTAAATAGATTTTGAAGTGTTAAAACGTTAAAACGGGAGCCACTCTTTGAAACGACGTCACCGATTCCCGCTAATAGAATTTTTGAGTATGTTTATCGCGCTGTTCGGGTATTAATGCCATTTAAATATGCTATGCTTCCGCCATAAAACATTAAATACTCTATTGTTAGGTCAAATCTGGAGTGGGAGAGAAGCGGTGGGTGTTTGTAAATGAGTGTTTAATTAATTTAAGAATGCATTACGTTTTAATGGTGAATTGTTAGCTCCCGCTGTAGCCTCATTAATATGTTCCCCGTGGGGATTTCACCAGCAACCTGCTGCCTGCAGGTCCTGTGGCCATTTCATATCGCTGCAGATTGATCGTTGACAAAGCAATTAATCATACGGAAGGAACGACCATCTCCTCTGCGAGAAATCCTTAAAAATGTCAGCTGTGAGGAGAGGATGTTAAAATCCAATTTGAAATAACAGAGGAAGGTACGGAATTTATGTCGCTGCAAATTTATGAATATCTCACCCATACAAATAATTTATTTTAAACATTGAAGTTTTGAGTACAAGTCTGAATTTTTGACATCTTTAGTGAAATGCAGCTGGCTGGATTCTTTTTTTTCCCATCATAACATAGGGTGTCACGTAGGTCAGTCCTCCCCCCCAAATCAGCCAAATTTTGATTTGGACCTGGATTCTGAAATTGTTTTTTCTGCGCTGGTAACAGCGTAGGACTCGTACAGCAAAAGAAGAAGGGAGAGGCCTTTATTGTCATTGTACATTGAAATTTGTCCTCTGCATTTAACCCAACCAAATTATAGTGAGACACAATCCAACCACTAGGAGCAGCAGGCAGCCATAGTCCTGTGCCCGAGGACCAACTCCAGATCTGGACATGAGCATGACCCTAATGTGCATGCTTTGATAGTGGGAGGAAACCGGAATGCCACCAGAGGAAACCCACGCAGCAGGTTATCCGCACGAAAAATTTGTAGAAAAACGTACAAAAAGTAATGCACAAAAATTCGCACAGTTCTGACCGCTAAATGTGAAATGCGTTGCACATGTGCGTGGAAATTCGTAGGAATATGTACGAAATATTGTGCTTAATTTCTTGCATGATATCATTCAAAACGCTTAATGAGAATATGTTGCACGCACTCAAGGGGAGAACATGCAAACTCTACACAGAAAGGAAATGCACATGGGTGGACTTGAACCAAAGACCTTTTTGCTGTGAAGAAGACCTGGGGAAACCAAAAGCAATAATGAGGATGACGTATTTAGACAGTGGTGCACCAGATCAATCAAAAAAAGCATCTTGGTTTTGCCCATTTAATATCTCATAGACATGTCTGCCACCTACTGGAAGGTTAGTGGATGTTAGATGGATTATGGAAAATTGCAAACAGCTGTGGTTGAACTTACATGTAGTTTGGAGTCACTGGACAGAGGTGTTTGGTGATGCCGATATCTTTGCAGGAGATCGAAGGTCCAAGTCTTTGGGGTCCTTGTGCTTCCTGTCTTACTGTATGGTTGTGAGACTTGGATGCAAATCATTGACTTTAGGCGACAACTTTGGCACGAGGTCTCCCTCGAGAATCTTTGGGTACCGCTGGAATGACGGTGTAAAACGAACGCTTACTTAGGGAGACTCAGATGAGGTGTCCCACTTGCATTATGAGGGAACATCAGTTATGACATTTTGGTCATGCGGCGCACTTCTCTGGGCATGAACCAGCATGGAGGTGTCTCAGTGTTCAGGACCCCAGCAACTTGGAGGAAAAAAAAACAAAAACAAGGGGGCATGCACATTCCAACTGGCTGCAGTAAATAGATGACCACTTTCCAGAAGTGGGGATAGACCGGTTGGTCTGCCTGGTCCACACGATGGTTGGAGCCTACGGAATGCACGGTTTCATGACTGATCTGGAATCAGTACAAACACTGACTCGCCAAGTGCAGTCCATTTCACTGGGACTTTGTTCTTCGCCTCTTGGCTGTTTTTTTTGTTTTTTGAGTCATCGGTCGTTGCGACCACCGGACTCTATATGTTTTTGGCTGCTTAGCTGCAACATTTCTGCCTCTGCATGTTTAACAGTTCTTTGTTGTGCTTTTGGTTGATTTATTTTGTTATTGGTATTAAGGCCAAAGCAGATGGTCATCCCACTGAGTCTGGCCTGCTTGAGGTTTCTTCCTATCATAATAATAATAATAATAATAATAAAAGAATGCCTGAGGGAGTTTTCCTTTACCACTGTCCCCGATGTCTTTGCTCAGGGGGTGGGTAAGGTTAGACCTTACTCATGTGTAGTCCCTTGGGGCGACTCATGCTGTGATTTGGGGCTGTGTCAATAAATTGAATCAAAGTTGATTTGGTGGTTGCTATCCAGGACCCGAGGCAGTACTGTGGTTTGGTGGATGCTGCAATGTGTGGCATTGGTGCAAGCTCCCGGACCTCACCTGATAATCTGGAGTTACTTGTAACGAAAGAGTGTAGTGTACAAATACATTACTTTCAAGTAACTGTTGATCATACTAGCTGGTAAGCTAGCTACCCTAGGCGACTACCTACACTGTCTAGTTAGGGTTTGGATGGATAAAAAATAAAAAATTAAGTTTTTGATGTCATTTGCAAATAAATATGTTCACATTATACTGTACTAGCAATAACCAGTGTAAAGCACGGGAATAAATTTCTGGCCATGATGAGTTTTTCCCCACATTCATTTTATACACTTCTTCCACCTCTAAGGTAAAATATCTTATAGTGTCTCCTTGAATTAATTTTAGTACAGATTCCACAGGTGTGAGGAAGAATTGCCCGAACTGGCAAATTTGAAAACTGTGTGAGCTTTCACAGTCACAAAAGCATGTCGCGTACATTGCAGTGCGCCGAACACTCTGTCGGTAAGTCCAAGAATAATTCCAAAATCCTGGGTCTGTTAAAATCCAAGAAAAGTGCAGCTAAAGTGTAGATCTGTGCCAGGAGGCTGTCTCAGTGCGTGTCGCTTGTAAGTGCGCGCTCAATGCGGAGCTTTGGCGGCGCTGTTGTCATAGCGCCGTGGCCGCGGAGGGGGATGTTTGCATCACGATGGTCTGGAGATGGGCAATGCATGAAGGGAAAAGAACAATGGAGGAGCAGCGAATTTGAAATCGAAGCGAGTGAGAAAATTGCGTAAAACAAAGTGAGATATTGTTTTACCCTAATGAGGGGCCAACGGTAAAACATTTGGTGGTCAGTGGAGGGCTTGGAAAGTCTTGACAAAGTGGGTATTATAATATAGATACCATTAGGCTACATATTCTGATGTTGTGAAAAGTTATGCATGATATTTTGTGCATAATCCTACGAACACACTGTTCAGAACAGGAGGATTAAAAAGAATAAGAAGATTTTTTATTTTTTTTGGTCACATGATCACAGCTGGCCGGCTGATGATTACGTCTTGAGCGCTTTGGAAAAACCTAGTAAGTACGGAAATGGTAAAACGGCAAAAAACAACATGCTACCAGGACGAAGCGACTACGGTAGGAAAATAATTGTTTTGTGGCCATTTGTTCATATATTACGAGGATTTGAATGGCGTGTCATAAGAGAAGGTAAAACCTAGTAAGTCGAAAAATGGTCTTAACTCGATTAAATAAAACAAAAACGACTTACTAGGGTTTTTCCAAAACACTCAAGACGTGAGTTATATAAGAATTATTGTCTTTTACTTTTTGTATGTTTTGCTTCAAACGTTTCATGAGAAGAGCTTGCATTAGGCTGAAGTATTATAAGTTGTAGTATATTTGTGTTTATATGACACCTAAATAAATCCTTGTCATTTGATTGGTGGATTGTACGTCACATGACATTCATTATTTGCCTCATTGTCTGCCTGGATGGTTGCCATTTGGGACGTGGGGTGGTTCTGCGGCGTCGTGGATGCGGCGAAGCATCAGCGCATGTTCCCAGACTTGACTCGACTCATTGCATGATGATGTCGGTGCATCGTGCATTTTTGGACTATCCGTTTCGGACTATTGCACGATGAAGTAAAGTACAGTCCATTTTTTTGTGTTGGCGGATCGCATGCCGGGCGAAGTGAACTGCTGCTCACACAGAGCGCCGTCTGTGTCCCGCTGCCTGCGGCTTCCTGCTCTGAGAAGAAACACGTTTGATTTGAAGTAAAATAAATGACGCGGATCTATTTAGGTGTCATAATATACAAATAATGACTGTTTTAATTTGTGCAATGGAAAATATTCGTACCATTGCACTCACAAACATTCATTATTTGTATAATAATGAATGGCAGCGACCGTCCTGCCCGTTGCACAGAAACCAATCCCTGCCGAAACTGGAGCGTCTTTTCATTGCGGGACGCCGATCGAGGGGCAAGGGTCTGCATTCTCGGATTGTTCCGGTTTTGAATTAGAGCGCTGATGCTTGTGGGGGGGGAACCTCACAGCATGTGAAAACATGTTAACATGAACACGACAATGCCGTGTCGACTGGCCAAAGGGCGTACAAGTCCCCCCGCTACTCCAGTAGTGTTGTTGAAAGCTTCTCGCTGAAGCCGCCATTTTCTCTCCTTTCACTCCTAATTACCATAGACTCTCCAGAAAGTCCTCTGTTAGCTCTGTTTGTACCCTCCGCCACTGACAGAAATGCTCTAATCACCTCGCATAGCAGGGCTCACATGGGAGAAGACTACACAACCGCCATACTGTCTCAGATACAGAGCTGGTACCGGATGCCAGCGCCTCACAGGGGGGTAAGCTATAAACACTGGCCACGGCCTTGTATGGGATATGTTCAGTGATGTGCGCTGAAATGAAGCCATTTCATGTTACACAGCCCGACAACACCGATGCCAAAACGGCTTTTGTATGAAGTATACGCGGCATATGCCGGCGGTCCATCAGTAGCTCACATCAAAACGACTGAAGTGATGGAGCTGCGTGTTTTTTTTAATTTTTTTAGAAGCTTTACATTAAACTACATCCTGTAGAAACATCACAGCGGGGAGGTTTGGAGGCGAAACTGGATTTTAATGGTCAAGTATATCAGGAAAATAGATCTGTCGGCAATAATTGAGAGAGAGTGCAGAGAGGAGAGCAAATTGTAATTGAAAAAAAAAACAAAAAACTTTATTTTACAAGCCTGTGTGTGTGTGTGTGTGTTCTAAAGACATGCCTCTACAGGTCCATGCATTATTTAATCTTCTTCTGGATGCCCTGAAGCTTGATATCTCACCCTCCTTGCATTTGATTCTGTTATTCTTGCCCAGGTTGACACCTTCTGACTTCCCGGGGTTTTTTTTTTTTTTTTTTTTTTTTTTTTTTTTTTTTTTTTTTTTTTTTTGCTTTGCTGCTTTTCAATGACTTTCATGTGTTCCTTTGTGGGGCACTTCAAGTTTCCTCCAAAACTTTTCCTGAAGCAGAAAGAGAAACTTTTCCTCTTCTGCCAGAAAGCCTTCTCATCTTGGCGGAGGAGCCGCCGAGGAAAGTCTCAAATGATGACAGCCATCGTGAAAGGGCAGATAAGCCCGTGTGGCTTTGCCTCTGATTGTATGTTCATCTCATTCTGATCCGGACGCGATTCTAAGCCCCTGTCTCGCAGTCCTCACTCTCCCAACAGTAGATCTTCTGCATGTCATTGAAATCGTCTTATAGCTGATCCAGGAGACAGGGGGGAAAGTGGCTGTTTGTCACCCAACTTCAGTTTTGGCAAGAATGACGAGCGCTGCAGATTTTCTTTACAGTCTGACTGACCGACCAGTTTGTTTCTGCGGTTTGTCCAACTGTACAGTAACATTAGAACATTAGGACAAATCTTAATCCGTTTTCTACTCTCCCAGGATTGAGGTCAAAAATTTTCAATAAACAAAAATTCAGCGTGACGTTAAAGTCAAATTACATTCCTGTGAAGACAGTTTCTTCTTCCGTTTTTAACTTCTTCACTGCTGCACATCGGCGTCGTTTCAACTGAAGTTGCACGGCTGTTTGCTTTTACAGTTCTACATCGCCACTGGGGGCAGTGGTGTATGCTGGTACCAGAAAGTGCAGCAGAAGAAGCCTAATTAGCCTAGCACAGCATAGCCTAGTATACAATTCAATTTAATTCCTTTTAATTACACAGCGCCAAGTCATAACATAAGTTACCTCAAAGCTCGATGCTCAATTAAGGTCCAGGCCTTACCCACCCCGTGAGGAAGCACATTCGGGAGCAACGCTGAGCTTTTTTGATTATAGGGAGAAACCTCAAACTTCATATTTAAGTGAAACCATAT
Source organism: Chatrabus melanurus (assembly GCA_900302635.1). Taxonomy (NCBI): domain Eukaryota; kingdom Metazoa; phylum Chordata; class Actinopteri; order Batrachoidiformes; family Batrachoididae; genus Chatrabus; species Chatrabus melanurus. The sequence continues at coordinate 13,132 of OMMV01056408.1, forward strand.
TAGCTCCAAACTGTTCTGAGATAAATAGTTATGACGCAAGGTTAAAGGTCATGTGACAAATACAAAGGTGATATATGATTTCATTGTTAATGTTTAATAATAACCATAGGTGTATCTCCAGCCAATTCCTTAAAATAGCTATTCTAAATAGCCTCTATACGCAATCATTGGACCGTGACTTGTAACCAGTTTTTATACTAACAATAAGTTTATTTATAGCACTTTAAGTAGAAAAACTTACTAAGTGATTAACATAATAAAAGATAAAAAACAGTTTATATTAAATGTCAAATACAAATAAACATTAAAAACAGCAAATTTAGTCAAAGATAAAACTAACGGTAAACAGAAGAAAATAAATAAATTTTAAGATTTGACTTAAGAGTCAACTGAAGTGGACTTTCTAATATCAACAGGCAAACTGTTCCACAATGTAGGAACACGGTAGACAAAGGCTCTAAAACCTGCTGACTTATTTGGCCATGAGCTAAGTAGGGTCCACGTGCACCCCACATCCTAACGAACAAAGGTTGGTTTTTTTTGGAAGCCTTGGGGCCTCTGGAATAGGAAATGGAATTGTAACAGTGAAAAAACCAGGATGCAATAGTAGTTATAGGCATATCTAACGGTTCCCAAACTACAGTATGGCCCAATTTTCAGCCGATAAATATAAGGGGTACGCCGCCTTTTTCTGTTGTTGTTTATATGGTAGTTAAAATACATGTTTCATATGGATACCATAAGAAATCACCAAGTTCCATTTGGGCTGTGGGTCCACACACCGCTGTGCACGTACAATTGACGAAAACCAAACATCTCAAGCAGAGCTAAAAAGGCTTCACACAAAGAATCAGTTGAATCGTTAAAATGAATGTTAAAATCCCCAACAATTAAAACCTTACTGGCATGAATGATCAAATC
>OMMV01056413.1:2459-15687 GCA_900302635.1 Chatrabus melanurus
GGTGCACAGTGTTGTAACTCCGCCCGCTACAACACAAAACACGGCCAGGTCCGAGAGCTGCTTTAATGTGAAAATGGAAGAACTTTTTTGTACCAGGTGTGCGTGTGAGAATCAGGTTCTTCCAACTTATAACTCAGCATTTCACACACTGCTAACAGTACCACTTCCTGAAAAGGCCTCTTACCACTTTCCCTGCTTTCCGGATAGTCTGGTACTTGTTCAGGTGAGGACTTTTGGTGGACTTCTGTTTCTTAACTTTATCCATGATGGCATACATGGCGAAGCAGAGTCGGGTCATGCGTGGAAGGTCGCAGACAGCAATGTCGAACTCCAGTGCGTTTTCTTTCCACGTGTGATCTGAACGCCCGCTGCTCTCACTGCTCACCGCCGGCTTACACAGCAGCTCCGTGCCATGGAAGAGCCCCGCCCTCACCTGGATCTGGGTAGGACAAAATGGTTTTATAACATAGGGAGTTGCAAGGGCAAAGTGCCTTTTCTTCTTGTTTGAAAGTGTATTTACGAGTTAGCGTCGCTGAACATCGATGGTTACTGTAACGTTACATTAGCTGAAGGCAAATGTTAACGTGATGGTGACGTCTCACTAAACATGAAGCGAGATTACCTTTGCAGTCTCCTCTGCATTCACCTTGCTGCCCTTTACTAGGACTATCTTAAAGGGGCTCTGTACGTTCCACACACACGTCTGTACTTGCTGCAGAAGAAAAACAGAGGCGGAAAACGTGAGAGGGGAAAGAGACTTGACACGTCAGCAACATTACCATGATGATCAGTCAAAATATGTACTCATTTGTACATGCGCGCACACACTCACACAAATATAGAAACAAGAAACAATACGGCAGGTCAGGCAGGCTAATCTGATGTCGGACCAAGTGGTTGAGGGTCAGCAGTAAGCGGGACAAACAGCATCACATGACAACTGGAGCCCATGAACATGACTAAGTGGCACACTTCCTGCTGTTTGCTACCCTCCACTTTGTGTGAGTTTGTGTGTGTTTGGAGATGGTTAAAAGATAAGTAGCTGTTTCAAAGTATTTTTCCTCATGTTAGATAAGAGACTATTAGTCGTTGCTAACAAACAAACAAAACGCAACATGCTTCTCTTGCCTTGTTGTGTCTGAGTACCAATTAAGTTTTGAACTCGGCCCGTTACAGTGTAAAAGTGCCCAGGTGTGACAGCTGCTGTAATGGGGAAATAGAAGAACCTTTGTTGTACTGTGTGTGCTCATCATTCTCAGGGCATAGCCACAGTCCCATAGGGTCGCAGCTGATGATCCCTCACAACACTAGAAGTATGTCTCATGACATCCAGATGTTGCCTTAGGTCACTGGTTAGCATTCAGGTCTCACACCTACACAGTAAGACAGGAAGCACCAGGACCCTAAAGACTTGGATCTTCATTCTCCTGCAAAGATAACGGAATAACCAAACACCTTTATCCAGCAACCACATGACTTCAATAGCTCTTCCCAGGCCTCTCTCCAACTCAAAGGCCAAGTCATGAAGTCAATGAAAGCCTCGATTCTGGTCTTGATCCAGGACAACTGCAAATCCAGACACAGCGATTTGTCACTCAGCTTCTCAACTGCTGCAATTAGGGCATCCATTGATTCCACAAAGATCACAGCATCGTCCGCAAAGTCATGGACAATTGACCTTTCTTCACCAAAAAGACACCCAAGTTCTGAACTCCATGACCTTATACTACACCTAGTTTACGCAAGCACTGTAAAGAGTAGGTGCTAGAACACATCCTTGATGATTGCCAGAATTCATTGGTAAGAAGTCAGAGACTGCCTCCACTTTGCACAGCACTCGTACAGCTAGTATACAGGCTGGCTAGGATGTCCAGCAACTTATTGGGCATCCCGTGAATTCTTAGGATGTCCCACAAAGCAATAATACTGAATCAAACACTATACGACAATCAGCATAAGCTGCAAAGAATCGCCACCAATATTCACATTTACTTTCAATGAGTACTCAAAGAACAAGGATGTGATCAATGTTCGACTTGTTGGGTGTGAAGCCAGACCATTCTGGTTGCTGAGCAGCAAGTAGTGGGACTGAAACCTGTTGAGAATGACCCTTGGGATTATCTTACCCAGCATAGAGAGCGGGGTCATAACCCTGTAGTTGTAGAAATCCAGGTGATCACTATTTTTTTTTCCAGGGAGGGACAACTAGTCCTTTTTACCAATTTACTGGGATTATACCAGTCTCCCAAATGGAAACAATGATTTGATTGCATTGATTGAATTGATTGCAATGCCAAGATAACCACATCTTCACCTGCAGTCTCAGGTGGTTTTCAGATGACTGGTGGATCAGCTGCGAACCACCCTGGCACTGGAGACGTCAAATAACCTGGCAGGAGGATCAACCAAATTTAAGTGCTCAAAATACCCAGCCCAACAGGGTAGTACAGCAGAGTCCTCTGTCAAGAATATGCCATAACTTGCCACGGCAGAACGAGGTGTAGGTTTGGAGGAACGCAGTGCTATGATTCCTCTGTAACCAGACTGAGTGTCACTAGACCACAGATGGCTTGTCATCTGCTCACAGATTCATCTAACAAATGCCTTTATTCACCCTCAGGTCCATCATGGTCCACTTTTTCTGCTACTTATACACAGCTTGGAGGAAATGCCTTTTGTGAAGACTGGTGACTCCAAAGCAATGCCTAGCAGCTTTCAGGGTCTTGTCATGCGAAAACTCCCATATTCCATTAAATTTATTTGAGGTGTCCATTTTTGGCAACTCCTCCACACAGATTGCATGCACCCACAAAACATCTGATCTTGGTATCTAGCCAGATTAAGTCTGGGACACCAAAGAGACAGCAGTCTGTGACACTTCAACTGAATCCATAGGGAAGCTACAACAAGTCTGTCGTCAGCGTTTACACACTGGACAAAGTTATAGATCCTGCAGTTCCCCAGGATTCTCAGACATCTTACCACAAGGACATTATGGAACTCCTTTGCTACACCACTGGTATTAGAATACCATGTCAAAGGGTGCCACTCTGGATACTGAAAGCAGGATTCAGCAATTCGTAACCCACAACTTTTTGCAAGGTTGAGGAGCACAGACATTTTCACTATGGTTGCCAGATCCATGGGGATTGATACAATCCTTGTAACTGGCCCAGTAGGTCCTTATGGTCTCACTGAAGTCACTCATGACCAGAGGAGTGTTACCTCTGGGGCAGTCATCAATTACATTAATCAAGTGTAGCCAGGAGTAAAAAATCTCCCTCATCGATATATCACTTACCGCAGTCAGAGCGTAGACTCAGATAAAGAATATCTAACTCTAAGCCTCATAATACGCTCGTTGGCATGGATAATATTTGACATCGTCGGAAGGATCCAGTCCACCAGAGTAACTGTCACTCTATCAATACACCAACCACTACAGTGCCCAGGCCAAAGTTAGGTATATCCACCCACCAAGATCTGGGTACTTCCAGGTCTATGAACCTCAGAGAGTGTTGCCATTGCAATGTAGAACAACACCTGACAGGTGCCCTCCAGTAGAAGCTGGATAGAAGATGGCTGCATTTCCGGTGTTGAGCATCTGCAGGTTACAGGACAACCTAGAGGCTTCAATGCAGTTTAACGCCATTCTCAGAACTAACCCAAGTAGTATAATATTAATAATAATAATATAATAATGATGGATTGCATTTATATAGCACTTTTCCATCTAAGCAGATGCTCAAAGCGCTTACAGTGAAGGGGGGAACCTCACTAACCACCACCAGAGTGTAGCACCCACCTGGGTAATGCACGACAGCCAATTTGCGCCAGAACCCTCACCACACACCAGCTTAAGGTGGAGAGTGAGGGTATGAATGAATCCGCCAATTACACCGGGGGATGATTTGGGGCCAGATTGAATGAGGCAGGTTGGACAGTTTAGCCAGGACACCGGGGGACCCCCCTACTCTTTACGATAAGTGCCATGAGATCTTTTATGACCACAGTGAGTCAGGACCTCGGTTTTAAGTCTCATCCGAAGGACGGCAGCTCCTACAGCACAGTGTCCCCATCACTGCACTGGGGCATCGGGATTGATGGATTGGCCAGAGGGAAGAGTGCCACCTACTGGCCACACACTGACACCACTTCAATATTATGAAAGTATGTAATGTAAATACCCTTTATTATTTTCAGGTTATCTTGATGATAAATGCAAACAAACAAAATAAATATGAATCACAGGACTTGTACATCAAGTTGTATTCTGCAAGACAACAGACCATTGTAGGATGCCCTTAGGAAAGGAAATAAAAAGCTAAATTGTCCGTGCACTGGGCTGTTATTTCCCTTTTCTGCACTAAAGACAAAGTAGTGAATGCATTCCCACCAATCGACCTTTGGAGGCTTAAATGTCAAACCTAGAAGGATAATCATATGATCCAGCGATGTTTAATAATAAATAAATCATGCTGCAGGTTTTAAAAAGCTCATAAGATGCATACGGCACATAAGCCATCACTGAGAGTCCTAGTCAGGCCAATCATACAGTGCACAATATCCTTAAGCAATTTTTATATATAATTTGTCAGTTGATATGGCTGTAAAAGACTTCACTAATGCTGCAATGACTTCCCAAACAAACTGCTTTTATAAGCAGGGACCTAATAATGGTTTTATACCTGTCTGCTGTCCAGAAGCAGACGTACGATAAACTGGTGTGCTCTGAAGTGTGAAGGGACAGACACCTACTGCAATGAGAACATCCACTGCAGATATCAGGCATCAATGTAAGATATTTAAAAAAATATTAAATCATCCCATCTGCGCTGAATACACTGGGAAATGTTTTTATGCCATGTGTCATTATCCAATCGTCTTTTAAGGAAACTGCAAGTCTTTGTATTACATTCAATTCAATTTATATAGCGCCAAATCACAACATAGCCGCCCCAAGGCGCTTCACAAGAGTAAGGTCTAACCAACTGGAACCAACTGCTTTGACACTGATCAAATATGTTGAAAATATTAATTGTGCTGGCATACTATACTATTCGTTTGGTGGTTTTCTGGCTTGTGGCAGTTCCCCTTAAACTGACTGTTCTGATTCGAGTAAAAATTGCCCCAACAGTTGTCAATTTTTTTTTTCTTGCTTATGGACACTTTTGAAATCAGAATATTTTGATGAATCCCACAGAAGTAGTTGCTTTTATTGTCCGTACAATTCAACACTGTGTATATAAATGTTTAATGAATGATGTCCATTATGTTCCAACATGACCTCGTAAATTGTTGAGACACACTATCCAGTAAACCTTCACGCATGTAGTCAAGGTTTACTTGTCAATAGTAGAAAGAGAGCCTAGACCGGAGGTTAATTTAACTGGGAACCCACAAACATGGTTGAATCATAATGTGGAAACGGTGACAACAACATAACTGTTCTAATCTTGTGAAAGACTGTATGTGGTAAACATGTCGTAATACCTCACACAGTCGTCTCAAAACCACACATTTTCACGGCATCAGTCAGCACAGCAAAAAAGAAAAGAACAAACAAACAAGGATTGTTGCTGGTGAAGGCAATTATATTTTATTTGCCATTTAAGATGCGAATGCCACTGTGTATCTGGCAGCATTAAGGAGGAGCTGGAGATTTTTAAGAGGCTGGCAGGGCAGTGCTTTCCGAAAGCGCATTCAGAGCACTACCTCATAAAATGGAGGTGGCAGCTAACAGGACATGTTTACTTGGTAAACTTCCACACCCGTCTTGTTCAGTACATGTGAATCAAACAAGCTGTGGAGCTTTTAGTATTTGCTAAGATACCACCAAGAATCAACAACCTCACGTTTGTCATTCTGCTGATGGCACAGTTGTAGTGGCTATCAACTAAACGTCAGTATTACTAAAAAAAAATTTAAGCATCGCCCAAATTAATGTCACTAAGTTGTCCAGAATATATGGTTATTAGTATATTATGGTTTGTCTGAGAGACACAAATTGCACATTTTAAAATAAGTCAAACTGCTGCTGTGAAAAGGGTTCAAGTTCCCTTACGATTAAAACCACAGGGCACTATTCTCCATATGTGGATTATCATGTTAGCCAGATTAAGTTGCTGACAATCTCACGTGATCCCGGATCTTTCAGTGCTTTGAAACAAATGCTGGATTGGTTGTTGTGACAGCAACATACGCGGAACAGCAAAGTTCAACGTAAATATGTTTAGACAATGGATGCAAAAAAAACACCATTTCAGGAGCTCTGTCCAACCATAGTCTGCACACCGGCTGCGATCAGTACATCAATAACAATAAAATTGGAGAGAAAACTGTGCGACTGTCACAATCCTTCACCATACTCTGACATTACTTTCAGAGGTACTGCTTCAGTCAGGACTGAATATTTTTAATAATATTGATATATTATTTTAGTATTCATTTTTTTGTAAATATTTTACTATAAACTATTTCTAGGTCCTTGGTTAGCTGGTACTTGCTCTGAATATTAAGGAATAAATGATAAGACTGTACAAATAAAATCATTAATGCAGTGTTGTGACCATAATCAACTAAAAAGGACACATTTGATTTCCATTGATGGAATTTGATTCTCTTTTTTTCCTGTGATTTTTACACCTTGATCTGTAATTTTACTAGGAGGATTATTAGCGAAGTGTTTCTTTTTGGCACCCCCCCCTTTTGTTTTCTTTTTTTTTAAGCTTTTGCAGCATCTTCTTTACCGTGAGTCATCTGACTAAATTCCTCATAGCCCTCTACAGAAGCTGTTGCTCCAGTGGGGTGAACATTAGCTCCCTCCACTGTGTGGAGAGGTCAGTGGTGCCCTTCCCTTCACCATTCCTCCCAGCAGAGTTGCTGATCATGGTTTCCAGGATTGATATGTATATATAGCCTAGTCAATGACCATGGGTGAGCGCAGTCATCTCAGATGACTGACTCCAGCTTCTCTAATCTAATCCTCACCTGTGATTCCACAAACTAATTAAACTGGATTGGAGTGACAAAGATCAGCAGATCCTGGATTGTCCAGTTTATATTGGATCTTTTAAGTGATGCACAAAGAATTGGGCCCAGATGTTGAGAACTAGACATCAAAACAATAGTGAAAAGCATTTTATGTTTTGTACATTATCAGACTAACCGTAGAAACTCTTTTCTTGGGAGGTAGTGGTAAAGGTGGGTTAGAGGACTTGCGGCCAACAACAGCTCCAATGGCAGAAATTTCCTTGTCAAACATGGCCTTTACTGTGCTGGTGTGGACCACGGTCAGGTGTGGAGGCTCCTTGGTCTGCATGCATGTCTGGATGTACTGCACAAAAGATTGGACAGGAATGCGGCCTTAGCCACTCATGTAAAACTTGGTTAGTTTGCACAAAAGCTACACCTGCAATCACTTAAATCTAAACACTGCAACACAAGTTTAACTTTCACAACCAGGAGAAATATGAAAACATATCGCTTTTGTCTGAGCTAGGAAAGATTCATTCAAATCAAGACGCCAAGTGTGTACATACATTTCATATTCTCAAATTAAACTGGAAATGCTTGTCAGAAAGATATTTGTTCCAGTATTTTCAGAAATAACGTCAGGACTGCTGTCCCCTATAGTCTACAGCAGTGGTTCTCAATCCTGGTCCTCAGGGACCCCTAACCTACACATTTTCCAACTCTCCCTGCTCCCTGCTTAGCTCATTCAGGTGTGCTCAGCCAATCATGTGCTAACAGACACCTGAATGAACCAATCAGGTCTTTGCAGAGCAGGGAGAGATGGGAAATGTGTAGGTTAGGGGTCCCTGAGGACCAGGATTGAGAACCACTGGTCTACAGTGTAGCCACTGACCTTGTAGTGAATGAGGGGGCGTTCCTCACAAAGGAACTCCAGGCAGTGGCTGACCCTCAGCACACACTGGCCCCGCCACACCTCCTCCTCTGGCCCATGCGTGGTCAGCCACTTCCTCAGGGCCAGCTCCATCAGCTCAGCAGGGGTACAGGACGATGACACCTTCAGACTGACTGAATCCTACAAGAAAAGCAAGATTCATCAAAGTATTCATTAAAGCAACGCATGTGTGAGCAAAGCACACACAAACAAAGTGTGTGAGGTCACACAGGAAGTAAGTATCTGGACATGTGTGCATCTGTGCCAAAAAAGGCCTCCAGTGGAATGTGCAGTAAAATGTGTGTCAGTGTGTACAAGTCTTTAACACATCATCAATCCAATATGCTCTGAGTGCCACATTGAGGCTCACTGCAACAGGTTATTTATAGCACAGTACTGACCTGATAACCTGAAACAGAGTTACAATTTTCTGAAGGTTTAAAAAAAAAAAAAAAAACTCATTCATTACTAATTAATAGAAATAGCCACGTTAGGGTAAAACTACCCAAATGCACCATGTGTTCAAAAGCGGTGCTCTCTGTCTGTCAGCCATGAAGGTCTCAAAGGGTGCAGGTTTTCAATAAAACCACAAAGTGCTGGATTTACTAAGATCCCATATAACGAGCGCTAATTTGCATGGGGTTTCCAAACTTTTGCACGTCGGGTTGAAGAATGTTTTGCAAATGATTTACTAAGAATAAGTGTGCAAATGACAGCGGGTAATAAGATGATGTAGACAGCAGTATGTAAGGATTTTGTGACCGTAAGCGCAAAATGGAATTCAATCAGCCACTTGTAGGTATGCACAAAATAAGACACATATTTCAACTGAAAATGTTATTTTTTTTGAACATTTACCAAATCAAAAATGAATGTCTTGAAAATAATTTGTGTGCTCTTTCACGTGAGGTGCAAAGTGTGTAGCACAAGCCCGGATTCAGCACCATTGATGTGAAAAGCCCCCCGTATAAATAAAGATGATTTTGATTTTATTCATTTAAGTTACCCTGCTGTAAATAGACTCGGAGACCATTCCTTGCGTCTGCATACTATAGCGACCTAGGATATCCGGAATAAATATAGTTATTATTATTGAACTGTCAGTTTGAGGAAACAATCTTCAAATGTGCGTTCCCGTGAGAGCGATGTATTTTCACGGCACGGTTACCAAGTCCGGTGTTAATATATTCGCTTCACTTTCACATAACTGGAGAGGACATGACATAGATGAGATGTTCGGGCTGGAGCTGTTCAGCACACATTGGGTGTTGCATCTGTCCAGGTGTGCACCCTGAAAAGATAAAATCCTGAAAGAAATGCAACGTTGGCAAAAAGGGGGGGGGGAATAGAAAGACATGATAAATGTCACCTTTTATTTTATTATAAATAGGCCATAATAAATGAATGTGTAATCGTGGTGTTTTCTGTGTTAAAGATTACTGAATGAAAATAAAGAAATGCATATCTCAAACAGCTCACAGGGAATGACTTTGAATCAGACTTGTGCGCGTCTGCAATCCTACAACGGTTAGTACCCCACTTTCAAACATGCAAAATACAGACGATATCAGAACCCGCTAAATTTCCTTTCGACCTTGATAGATCGCATTGCGTGTGCTAAATTAACCTATTTGCATGTTCACCTCCAACAATTTTGTGCACTCGGGTAGACACACCCCAAATTGCATATTCATGAAGGCAAATGTGTTAAATTGACAATACGTTAGTTTGCGCATTTGAAAGACACAATCCTCAGTGCACAACCATAGTAAATCAGGTTACACATTTGTTTGCGGGTAGTGGGGAGTTTGCACACATTTTTATACATGCAAACCTTTAGTAAATCAGGCCCAAAGTGTGGCATGTGATTACACTGATGACTTCTCTCTACTCACAGAGGAGTTAATCAGTGAAATCAACTGGAGGAGTGTTTGGCTGCAATGAAAACCTCCAGTCTCTCCAACCTTTACGGCACGTCATTAGAGACACTGTATCTGCCAAGGAGGTTTGTTTTGGACTCATAACAGATTTAGAAAAAATTATGAACATCTTTTTAAGACATTTTGTTGAAATGTTTGTTGGCATAAGAGGAGAAACCAGTTATATTTTGGCGAGAAGCTAGAAACATTAACTATCCCTTTCATTAACATTACAGTACTTTAAAAAAAAAAAAAAAAAAATTCTCATGAACTGAAAACTAATGCACTTACTTTAATTGCAAAAATATGTTTGGCACCAACTGTACATCTGGGCAGTGACATTCAAGCATCTGGGTCTCCGGCCTTTGAGATCAAGACACACTTGGGAAGAGTTTACGGACTCGTGAGGTCACTGGACAGAAGTGCTTGGCGATGCTGAAATCTTAGCAGGACAAGAAACCCCAAGTCTATAGGGTTCTGGTGCTTCCTGTCTTACTGTATGTCTGAGAGACCTGGATGCTAACCAGTGACCTAAGGCGACGACTGGATGTCTCTGGTACCAAGTCTCTTCAGAGGATCCTTGGGTACAGCTGGAATGACTGCGGCAAACAAACCATTACTTCGGAAGACTCATAGGGAGTATCACTTGCATTGTGAGAGAATGTCAGCTACGACATTTTGGCCATGTGGCGCATTTCCCTGGGCATGATCCAGCACACAAGTGGCTCAGTGTTGAGGACCCCAGCGGCTGCAGAAGGCCAATGGGACGCTCAAGCTTCACCTGGCTGTGGTAGATCAATGGTTACTTTTGAAAGGCGGGGAATGGGGATGGACCGGTTGTTTGCCTGGGTGGTTGCAGTCCAGGACCCAGGGCAGTTAGTTCTGTGGTGTGGTGGATGCGGCAACGCGTGGCAACAGCACATGCTCCCATACCAGAATCCACTTTCCCTGTGATACAACTGGTGATATCTATTCAGATGTGGTACATCATCTGTTCTTGGTGGATATACATGCTGAAAAGAGTGCTGATCCATTTTTAACATTGAAATTATAGCTTTAAAATGTCTGGATGATACTAAACTCAGGGATACTTGGACACTAATGCAAAGTGGAACTAAATGACCAATGGCACGGTTACAACCCCAGGAAACTGAAAATCATAAAGGTCAGATATACTTCTAAGATTAAAACAATCACACTTCCTGTCCTTATTGTGGCTCATTGTGTCTGACCTCCCACAAAGACTTCCTGCCAATGTCCACCTCAGCGCAGTGGCACAGATGGTCTGTCTGTGTGCAAGTGTGTGATACTGATAATTGATATACTGAGGTCTGGAGGGATACAACCATCTGTTTTACAATAATATTAACTAACATTTCTATAAAAGAGAGACAGAAAGGGAGATACAAGATGAGAGAGTTGAGAAAAATTCATTTTAAATCAGCAGTTAAGTCCCTTGAGCTGCATGCTCGAGTGTCCGGGAGGATGGAATAATTTCATCGACCCACTTACTGGTGTCAAATGAGTTCAAATCACATTCGTATTACAAACAGCCAAAAGTGAACAGAAGAAAAAGCTGAGCTGCACCACACGTGCCTGCACTGGTACAGTCACATGGATATTTTGCTCCTCAGACAAGGTGGCTTTTGTCTGCTTTCATGTTGCAGCAAGACACACCGTTATTCTCAGCACATAATGTATTCACAGAACAACACAGAGGTTAATGAGTTTGGGTTTGTCATTACATTCCGTCTTTGAGCACAACAGTTTCATCTACTGAGTAAAGTAACTATGAAATTATTTTGGTAAGCTCTAATTTAAAGCTACAGTGTGTAGGAGTTAGTGTCATCTAGTGGTGAGGCTGGACATTGCATTATGCCATCACCCGTCATGATATTTCCCTTTGGATTTTTGCTTCTCTGTTGACGGGGATTCATGCTCCCTTGCCTTCGCTTATGTGAAGCAACATGTATGATCCTCCCTTTCACAAAAATGAGAGTTCTGCTCACACTTGTTAGCGTGCACTAGCAACCACTCGACAGCGCTTACGGAAGCTACCACTGATTCCTCTTCTTTTTCCTTCAGTTTTCCAGCCATGCTGCAAAATGCGAAAGATGGCACATGTCCTTTTTAGGCTACTGTATCAACATGGTGGCCTCTATGAGGGGGCCCGCTCCCATGTAGATATGAAGTGCTCATTCTAAGCTTATTAAAACAACAATTAGTTGTTGCAGGTAATTATAGACTAATGAACAGATGGTATGAATGATATATTACATTCATGCTAATAAATACCCCTAAATCCTACACACTGTAGCTTTAATTAGAAAAATTACAAGCTGAAATACAGTCAATGGATAATGGAGCCATGAAGCCTTTGCTAAATGTCAACTCTTTACTAATGTTGGGTACTAGTTTTAATGTACATTTATTGTGTTTTTTTTTGTTCATGATTGTGTATCACTTTCTGACTGCTGCTCTTAAAAAGGTGCTATACAAAATAAAGTTTTCTTTCCAAGACTATCAAAACATCATTCCAGCATAATGTCATATACAAGCACCATTTATGTACATTATCCTGTTTCTCAATCCTGGTCCTCAGGACCCAAAGTACTGCACGTTTTCCATTTCTCCCTGATATACTTAGACCAGATTAGCTCAATCAGGTGTGTTCAGCCAATCAACAGCTGGCTGACCAATGGAACACACCTGATCTGCCTCATTATGTGCAGTTAGAGCAGGGAGAAATGGAAAATGCACAGTAATTTGAGTCCTGAGGACCAGGATTGGGAAACACTGCCCTAATGCATGGTGGTGTGGAGAGGCTCTAAATAACCATAGTTCATAACCATTTTAAAGTTTGTTACATAAATTCAAATAAATAAATGGCAGTTTCCATCTATCTCCTTAACAAAATCAAACTACACTAGGTCTCAACTCTTTAAGCCAGCCACTCCCAAATTTAAGAATGCCACAGCCCTCTTTGAAAACTGAAAATCTTCTGCAGCCCACGCAGACCTTTAATAACAATTGTGATCGATACCAAGACGAAGATTTACACACACACACACACACTTTATTAGGTACACTTTACTAGTACCGGGTTGGACCCCCTTTTGCCTTCAAAGCTGCCTTAATTCTTCATGGCATAGATTCAACAAGGTGTTGGAAACATTCCTCAGAGATGTTAGTCCATATCGACATGATAGCATCACGCAGTTGCTGCAGATTTGTCGGCTGCACATCCATGATGCGAATGTCCCGTTCCACCACATCCCAAAGGTGCTCTATTGGATTGAGATCTGGTGACTGTGGAGGCCACTGGAGTACAGTGAACTCATCGTCATGTTCAAGAAACCAGTTTGAGATGAGTTGAGCTTTGTGACATGGTGCATTATCCCGC